>CM042198.1:11317159-11346407 GCA_023539305.1 Ilex asprella
TTGTATATAAAGCAATCCTTTTGAACCTCTGCAAATAGCATGTTGTACAGCTGTGGTGGTTCCAGGAAACTTCCCGAGTCTAAAATGTTCAGAAGCTCTTTCCTTGATTTGTATTGCTTTCGCCTTTGTGGGGGTAGAATAGTCTTTTACTTGAGTCCAAATTCTTGTCTGTTCAGTAGCCGACTAACCGGTGGTGTGGCTGGGTGGACCCTACAAGAGGAGGAAAGTGCTAAGAGGGGCCCGTTGTTTTTTCAGCTGTATGGTGGGTGCTTTTCTTTGTGTTTTGTGAGGGAGGAATCCCTTTGAAAACACGGGTGCACAGTTGCTAAGGGGCTGCCCCAAGAGGCTCCGTGCATGATTCTTCACTTGTCCCGGCTTCACAATTCAAAAACTTAACTTACCCAGTGGAAAATCGCTCAAAATCTTGTAAGTCCATATGGCACCCTTACAGGCCCACCTATTCGATGTGGGATTCGTGACATCCGGCTTGTGTCAACCTGTTGGCTGTTGTTCTGGACTAATGAAGGGAAGGGGACAACCTTTAATTTTTGAACAAGTTCTGTGGAAGGAGGACTAACCTTTAGACCTTTGCCATAAGTAATGATATGTATTCAAAATAGTTTATCAAAAGTTGGTTATGAAATGAATGTGGACTGTTCGATGAGGAATCATATTAGAGAAAATTTTATAAAATGTACTAATACAATGATTCACATTAATTTGGTAAATTTTTTACTAAGTGTAACATGTTCTTTTGTGAATTGTGATGAATGGTAAGGAGGGTGTCTTGATTTCATCTGATCGGTTCATGGTTTTTTTTTTCCTTTCTGGTGATCAGCTACACGCGTACTACTCTGTGGATTTGGCCTCCACATAGGAGCATCTATTCTACCTTATTTTTGCCATTATCTTTTTGGGTGATACCCTAAATCATGAACAAAGAGCGAATCACGAATTCTGTATTATTGGATTGATGATCAAGTGAGGCAACTGACCTGGTTTCTATATCTGTTCAATTGGTGTTATTTTGTTGGGCCCACGTCCCTTTTATCTTGCTTTTGGTTTGAAATGGGTCCATGGTGGGCTGTGAGTGAGTTTATCCATTTTGTGTAGCACACTTTTCTCTTTGAGGAAGCTAGGAGCGGTTAGATGAGTAAACCTACTACCAAAAAAGAAAATGAGGTGATAATGTAGTATTTGTTCTTTTAGCATCATCCCTTTTGAACAGTTCACCCATTATTTGTATATGCTTTGACTTTGAGAGTATGATTCCAGAAGTATGCGTAAAAGCTTATCTTATCTTCGATATGAGATGAAATTATTAATCTCGAGTGTATGATCGTTATTTTCAGGGCCCCTTTACGAACGAAATCAACTCTATTAGCACCACGAACAAGAGATCAAGAAGAAAGAAGGTAATTTTCTGCATCATTTATAGTTCACTGGCCTATGTTTTTTTTTACTTGCTCGAGTTTTCCATATGTCACATTCTTTTAGAGGAAGGTGAAAATCAAATGAATTGTGCTTATCTCACTTGAGAAAGATTTGTAATCTCAAGGGTGTGATACTGAGGAAAATGACTATTGACCTTTGGCAGACTTTTACTGAACTTAAGGAGGAAGAGAGTTCGCTGTTGAAGGAAAGGATACATTTGAAGGGGGTAATGCTTTTTTCTCTAAGCATCCAACTAGCCTTGTCTTGCCCTAAATATGTTTATCTGTGATCCTAATGTGTCTACTACTGTGACTTCTGTCAACAGGAGATAGCATCATTACGTGTGACAATGAATGAACGGAGAACCAGAAATGAAACCTTAAAGAGAATCAAGGTGAGATTTCCCTTTGTTCTTGCTAATTTATTAGTTTTATTCTATAATGGTAAATCACATGATCCAGAAATTATCTCATCGCTCTAGTATTTGACCATCCAAATGGATTCTGGTTAAGCTTTTAAGTTTGAATTCCAATTGAAAAACTTCAAGAATCTCCTTAGCACCAGTTTTTCTCTTGCTAAGTCCAACCTATTTGATGGGATGTGTCTTGAATTTCATAACAAACATTACCCATCTGCAATGGGTCTTCTGGTTTATGTTTGAAGATTGTTGCAATATTCGGTGTTGTGCTTTCACTGCTCTCTGGATTTGGACATATTAATCACACAATCTGTTTCTATTTACCTCGGAATTTGACCGACTCTGTATTGTCTCTTTGTGATTGTGAGTAATGAAAATTTTGTTACAAGAATGTGTTAAGAAAGGTACCGTATCCTAGTGCTTGACATTGTAACTCTTTAATTGTCATGGAAGCAATAGCACTACTTAGTTTTCCTGTGGACCCTATGGCAGAAACTTGAGACCCTTCATGGTGGATTATAGTAGTTACGTCGTGATTCAGCACAATCTACTTGTATACATAATATTTTTAGCGTGATTTCATTACTAATTTGGTTTCCTAGTTCTGATCAAATTTCGGATACAGGTTTCTGACGATAAACTACTCTTTTTCTGCAGCTTTATTTGCGTAAAGAATCAAATAATAAAATAGACGCAACATCAGATGAGCCAGATGCAGCATTTTCCAATCAATGCTACAAGGTGGAAACATTTTCTTTTGATTCTGCTCATTCAATCTTGCCAAGACACTCTACAGCTCATGATGTAACATCATCCGATCAGAAGGGTGCCGAGGCCCAGGAAAAATGCTTTATTTTACCGGATCTAAATGTGCCTGCATATGAAGAGGAAATTGGCTATGAGGCTTCAAATGGGATGAGCTGAGGAACAAGATTGCTTCTCTTTTCTCCTCTGAAGCAAGTGACCATGGTATTGATTAAGGGGCTTCTTGGTTCAATAAACATGATCTGGTGATCCGGGACTTGCATACATTGTAAAGTATCAAAAATCTTCTTCACACTTGCGGCAAAGCCACCGATATGATGACTAAGCATGCTGTTTTTGCTGGACATTTAGAAGCAAAAGAAGCTGGCGAATGATGAAGAAGATTTTGAGCGTAGTGTAGAGATTCTATTCTAGTGGGGATGGACGTGTAGAGAATTTGTATTTTGCAGGTTTTATGTTTTTGCAGAATTCATTTGGGTAACCCTTTGTTACTTCTTGTTTTGAAAACATTAATGTCCCCTTTATTTGTTTAGTTAGGTATATTGTTGTTAGATACCTCAGGACTTGTTTTAAGTTCATGTCACAATTTTGTCTATTTGATGCCTCCTTTCAAATCATTTAAAATTAGCAGAACCTTGCATCTGCAAGTATATGATCAGATTTTCCTTGCACAAACAGTTTTTCATCTTGAGCCCCCCCCCTCCCAAAACAAGACCAATTGTTTCTCACTTGTCTAATGTGTATTTGGCTACATTTTATGTGTCGTTCTCTCTTGACCTACGCTGCGTCACTTTGTGTTAAACCATCTTTCTCAATTTTTTTTTTTAATTTTTCATTATTGTTATTATACTTACTGTTATTGTTTTTGTTGCATTCTCATTTTTTGTGCTAGGGAGAGAGGGCTTATTTCCTTGTAATGATTTACAAAATCCAAGTGCCCCGCTAATGTGTCAAATTTATTTTGAAATTCTAGAGTGATGGATTATTCAATGCAATGACGATATTACGGTATTATTGACATTTGAAAGCATTAATCAATTATAAAACAAAAAATAAATATCGTAAATTGCATATAATCCAATGTTCTGGGCTTTATTTGGCAATAGGAGCTAACCCAGCAGCATAATACGAACAGGACGACTTTAGCTAGGATGAGGGTAGGGTGCTCTGCATATCAAACACAAAGCTATTACCAAAGCAACTGTTCTGAAGTATCTTGTCTTTTTTCTTTTTCTTTTTTATCTTGTTCTAAGATACTTGACGAGCAAAAAATCATTATGTCAACAAATTATGTTAGTGTTTTAGGTTCAAATAGTATTACTCAAAAATATTTTGGGAAAAACTCCAATACGAGGAGTCCCATATGAAAATTACTGTTGAGAGAGCTGTAAAACTCCAGCACCCAAAAGAATGAGATCTGAGCTACGCTAGGCCTGGTAATCAGTTCTACCCCATGTGACTGAGTGTTGATAAAGAATCAGGGAATATGACTCTCTAACCAGGTTAATGCCATCTTTGTGATTGGATAAAGGAGTTAAAGACCCCTCACCCAGAGCAGTTTCACCCTCTTTATCATAAGAGAAGTCTTATCATTCCAACTGTGTAATCAGGGAGCCTAGAATCCATTCCCAGCAGGAGTCTTTCCTCCTACCTATGGATAAGGGAGCCTAGAGTTGAATCCTTGGGGGAAGCCAATCCATAAATTTGTAAATAAAGCTCGAGGGGAAATACAGGAGTTATGTAACACTCACTCTACAATCAGTATTGATTTCTCTTATGAAATACTAACTTAAGCATCAGAGGGTCGACTCCTCGGAGCTCTCCCTCTGGCCTATGACTTCCTTTTTCAGGTCATCGGAGCTCAAGCAATCTAACGTCGAGGTTGCTACAAATTTATGTCAATACTTATTGTTAAATTGGAATATGTCATATCTTTATTTTCTATGTCAGTATTTATTAATTTTGATCTTTTCTTACCAACATAAATGTAGAATTAGGAATTGTTAATGCAGAATTTGTAGCAACCTCCAGGTCAGCTTACCAAACCTCTAATCACCTGAAAAAGAAGTCGAAGTCTGGAGGGGCAGTTTCAGGTATCGACCCTCCAATGCTTAAGTCATTATTCTGTAAGAGAAATGGAAAGTTACTTTTTTGGAGTGAATGTTACGTACCTCTTGGGTTTTTCCCCCGAGCTCTATTTATAAATGCAAGGATTTACTTCTCTGAAGAAGAGGAGTCTAGGTTCTCTTATCCACTATTGGGAGGAAAGATTCCTACTGGGAGTGAATTCTAGGCTCCTCGATTAGTCTGTTGGAAGGATAAGACTCCTCTCATGTGAGGAGTCTTTGAGGAATGGTGAGACTCCTCCTAGGTGGTAAGACTCCCTCATCCGCTGATAAGGGTGCGACTCCTCCTAGGTGAGGAGTCTTAACCCCTTTATCTCCCCCTTACAAAGACGAGGCTAACTGTCTTTGTTGAACAAGGATTCATTTTATTTTTGAATGACTCATAATCTTATCTCTTGATCTTTCGTCAAGACTCAACTACGAGGGGAAAATTAGGCCGAGCATAGCTTAGGGCTCTTCCTTTCCATGCTAGAGGTCTAGAGTTTTTTCAATGGTACTCTTTGTATGAGACTCCTTATGTCAAAGCTTTTCCTAATGTGTCTTTTTTACTGAATTGATATTTTCATCATGATAAATCACTAGGGGTGTACAACAATTCGAAAATCTGTCTCTGTGCCCGACTCCGCCTCTGTTGAAGTCGAAGTCGGAGAAAAATTGCACTCTGATTGGAGTCAGAGTTGGAATTGGAGTTTGCAGTCCATTCCAAAAAAAATTGACTCCGACTTTTATTAATTAATAATTTTATATAAATTACATAATATATTATTATAAATCCAAAATCTTAAGCCCAACTCACCAAAATATTTACAGAAAATTGTGAGAAGATATTTTTTAAATTACTTAATTGTGAGAAAATATTTTGACTAAAATATTTTGTAGATAAGCACAATTGACTTAAAATGTATTGTATTTAGGTACAAATTGACATATTTTCATATTTTTCCTTTACTAAAATACCATTTTTTATATTTATTGGGATGTTTAGATTGGCAGTCCCATTTTTTATGGGATTTTATTTATTATATGAAGAGTTTCCTATTTTAATGGGATAGTGAATTTGAATTTTAAACTACATCTTCTTCTTAATTGTTCATCGTTTGATATTCTAAACTATACCTTCTTTTTCAACGTTTAAGTCATAACCCAGTTTTTCATTAGGCGAAAATGTCATCATATTGAATCACTACTCGATCTTTATCTTTTCCATTCAATAAATTGAATTAAGATATTGTTAGAAGTATTGTTCAAGAACGTCTCTAACAGATCTTTGACATCAGACGTCGAATAACAACATCATGTTTGGGTTCATATTTTCACTTATAATGTAACTTTAGATTGTGTACCATTTAGATTGTGTACGAATCAGTGAATGTAATTTTACATCTTTTTGTCAGTGATTAAAATGTTAATGAAAGTGTCACATTATTATCTATCACTGTAATGCCAAATTATAGACAATTTCAATTAGAACAAAAGAAAGGTCAGTCTTCAATGGCGCTTCAACATATGTTCCGTCACTTCACATGCGTATAATTCAACCTCCTAAAAAATTTCAAATGCTTGTATTTTTTTTTATTTTTTTTTGGTTGAAAATTGGAGGATTTTGTAGCTGATTTTTTTTTTTTTGGTTAATTTCAAAACCCATGTTTTGAGGGATATAACAATTACTGGATTTAATGGGATTGATGCATGACTTCTGGCAGTTTCCTTACGCATTCTTTGTGCCAGATAATTGTTGCCTTGTGAGCATTTTAGTTATTCAAAAAAATTATTTTTATACAAAACATTTTGTATTAAATATTTTTTTACTAATGTCGGAGGTTGGATTGATGTCTTCCAGCTCCATCAGAGTCGGTGCCCACACTAGAAATCACTCCTCTCTCTCTCTCTCTCATTTTGGCATTTAAACAGGTCCAACATTCAAACTGCCAACAAAGCCCATCCCATTGTTTCGCCGACTGTTCGACCATTATTCGCTTCTTTTTGTGTCTGTTGGGCCAAACCATTTTCAAATAGAATGCGATTCTTTCACTTTCGGCAGCACAAAGTAGACTTCAATTCTTCCAAAACCCATCCCATTACTACAACTGCGAAACATTTCTCAATGGATTGACCTCCTTTTGCTTTAGTTGTCACTTGTCAGTGTCAAACTTCCCCAGCCATAAAATCTTTTGTTTTCACGTCAAGGGCATTCTATTTGTTACAGACGCCAATGCCCATGAAAGTGTTATTTCCAATACCTAAAGGAGTCTAGTAGTTGTTTAATCAAACTTCAGCGGAACTGAATAGATTTTCAATTATACAGTTCTTAATGTAAGAACAACTTTAACCCTGCTAATAACAATGGCTAGTTAAAATATATTTTAAGTATTGTGTTATCTACTTTAACTGGCCATTTTTTAAAATTCACTTTAACAACACTCTCTAGTTTAGTTAACTACTTCAACTAATTTTAACTAACTTTCAATAATATAATTCAAAAATATCCCATAGCCTAATAATATAATTTAAATTGTCAAAAATATTTGCATTAATTTTTCTTAGGGTCTAAAACTAAATATTTCATTATACAATGGGGTTTTCTATATTTAGGGGGAGGGAGGTTTTCAAAATTTGGGTTTTAGAGAAAGGGTTTTTCAAAATTGGGGAAAGCGGGGTTTTCAGAATGGGTTTGGGGAAGACAAGGGGTAGGTGAGTTTCGAAATTGGGGGAAGGGATTTGCAGCTTGGGGTGGAAGATGAAAATAATTACCTGGACCAACCCTTGGAGAAGACGATGAAAACAGAGGCAAGATCACTACCAACAACTAGCAGTAAGGAGCAACAAGAGGAAGGGGAGATGAATACCTGGTTCATAGTTGAAGAACTTATGTAACAGCAACAAGGAGCAATAGGAAGGAGTAACAACAAGTAGCGAGCAATTTCTCCTCTCCAGATCTGACGAGCAAATTTGGCTTCTTAAATTTTGGCACGGTGGATTGCTAGTGAGTTAGAGCTGAATTTTTAAATGTTGCTCGCCAAATTAACTAAAAGGAAGGAATAGCCAGCAGAGTTGAAGTTGCTCTAAAGGGGAATAAGTAAGAACTGGGTTCTTTAGATTATTTAGCACAAATACAAAAACTCATCTCCTAAAGACAGGTTTCAGTCTTCTACTGGAAAATTTCCCCTAAGCGTGTGTAATATGTTTCCTAAGTTCTGTAATACTAAAAATTTGGTGTAGATCAGTCAAAATAAAGGTCGTTTAAACAGGTGAGAACTCATTGTTAAAAATGGGGGAAAAAAACTTGGGAATACTTCCATGTTCCATCAACCTTATGAGTTATGACATATGAGAATCACCAGGTTTCTTAAGCAAATAATTGAATAGAAAAAGAATAGTTACCAGAAACTCAACAATCCTAAACATCATAAACACCGATCACCAAATCAAAACCTAAAAACAGGCTCACCCTGGAACCAAAGCAAACAGAAAATGAATCCATAAATCTTTAAGTCACGCTACTAAATGCAACAGAAGAGCCCTTTCTTTTGCGTTAAATACAGTAAATTCCAAGGTAATTCAAGGAAATATTTAGCAAACCCTTTTCTTAAAAATTCCATGATTCTGCCTCAACTAGAATGCATCAAAATCCCGAATACGGTATACATGATGTATATGTTCATTTATCCCTTGAACATGGAACAATATGAAGTTTTCCTGTCAATGACTCTGATATCAAGTATCATCTGCGTAGATGACAAGCTACACTTTGTGTTTAAGATTTTCCTCTACAAGTTCAATACAGCGGTACAAAACTAACTCAACAGGGTTGAGGGCGCAAACAGAATCAAATGCCAGTTGATCATGATCCTTCTCGTTTTCTGCCACAATACCTGTAACCAAGGTACGTAGAGGTAGGAACCATTCATTGTAGGCCTTCTGTAACTTGTCCTTGGCCAGCAATCCAGTGTAATTGGTTTTTCCTGTTTCATTTCCAACTGTGGTCAGAAATACCAGTGACCAATCGCAATTCCTGTTTCACTATTGAGTGGGTTCTTGCACACTGCCAGGGTTTCTAAAAGCTAGTATCACTTTCTACATAATGCATATTTATGGAAGGTAACAACTAGGAAACATTGTCAAATACCGTGGTAAAGTGCTCAAAATTAATGTGAGACTCAGTTTTTTTTTTTGATCAGAATGTGAGACTCAGTTGAAATCTGTCATTTTGTGCTAATGATGCTAAAAGTCAAGGTTATGTTACTCAATCCACCCTCAGCACTCTCAATTACCAGGTATCAAAGAAACAACTAGAATTCTTCTTATCTTTCTCCTCCTCCTCTTCAAAAGAAACTCCTCAACTTAGCCTTAACCCAAACTACATACTTCCGTTTGAACCATCAGCAGATCCACCTACGAAAGAAACCCTCTGTATTCTCTCTGGACTCAACATTCTATGTAAGTAGTTGGGATTGATTCTCCAATCCAACTTGGGAAATAAGAGAGCCAAAGAATCATGATAATACAGATGCATGCGCTATCAATAAATACCATGGCATCTTCATTAAAACCTTAAGAACAATCCAGCACATTTACTGGAAGTTATCTCTGCTTCAATTTCCCCCAGCCAACCCCCCACCACCCACCCCATCTCTCTCTTCGTTTTCCTTCTTTTCTAGAAAACCGAAAAAGTTGTTAAGTTGCCAAAGAGGTCCTCAGAAGTAGAGAAAGCTATTAAAACAGAGTCAGATAGTCTGGGAGTAGGCAGTGTGATCTCACACAAACTATTTCTTGGTCCTCACAGAAGCTATTAGAAAACCACGTCTCATGTTATTTAGAGCGATTTTCAATGCATCTCTTGCACTTGAGGGATGATTTTTACATCCAGCATTGACTTCTTTCAAATGCTTCTATTTGAATACTTGGCTTGACATGCATAAACAATGAAGCTAGAAATTATCAAGGCATCTCAGGCTCACAATATGTATAACATTTCTTTGATCCGAGTTCAAATTCATTATCTTTGGATTTTGGGTTTCTTAAGAAAATAAATTATAGATAAATTCTTGATTTAGTTTCACTTCTTTCTGATGTAGGACATCAATGGACCCGAAAATTCAGTACTGTCCAAGGCTGTGAAGAGTACCCATAAACAGGATTATTGAGGTAGGATGTGCTACTTTATCGGTTATTGTTCGATGTATTGTTTGATAAAAGGGTAGGGTTTTGTGGACAACTTTTAAGGATATAAAGAATAAAATTTCAGATCTGATTATGAGGTTTAAAACTTGAATAAATGCAGAAAAATAGAAGAAAAGAAGAAGAAGAGAACTAGAAATCACTCCTAGGGTTCTTTAGTCGTCACACAATCCCATAGCAAATAATTGCATAAATTTTATGTTAAGTATCTCTCTCTTTTATTTAAACCATCACTAACTATATATAGAGTTTTAAGGATTCCTACTCCTAAAATATTAGGATTCCAAAGTCTTTATGACTACAAAAACTCTAAATCACTTAAAATTAGAAAACTAACAAACGAAAAGTAGAACTCTAAATTCTAGAGCATTCAACACTAGAATTTGACAAAAAAGATGACCGATGGGGTTAGACTATGACACATTCAAGCTACCCTTAAATCTAAAAGACATTAAAGGGACATAAAACACTAATACTATCAAATTGACTCAAACTAACCCAAAATAAGACTCAAAATACAATAAATGCTAGGTTCCTTATGGATCTTTGCCATGATGACATGTCAATTCCATTGTTTTTCACATCTTTGAATTTGTATTTTCTAGAGCATCTTATCAATTGCATCACTTTCCTTACTCTGTGATGTTCACATAGATCAAGAGTTCCTTGATAAAAGAAGATGAATGCTTGAGTCATCTAGGTGTCATGTGTAAATCATTCTTTGAGTCCTTCATTGATGATCCTTCTTACTTAGTTCTTCTCCCCTCTTTGATGATTTGGAAGGCTAAAGTTCCAATTAAGGTGAAGTTTTGTGCATGAATTAATACTAATGATGTGCTTCAATCAAACGAAAAGATCTCAAATTTACCTGGCTCCACAGTGATGTGTGTTATATGCCATGGTGAAAGTGAAAGTATTGACCATCTTTTTTTTTTTTTTTTGCATTGTTCTATTGCTTTAAGTTTGTGGAGTAGGTTGTTTTCATTGGCATGTTTAAGTTGGGTTACTCCTTGGTCCTTTTCTTCCATATTTGTTGAGGACTTGGCTTTGGAAAACATAATAAAGGAGACACACTAGGGAACTGTGCAATGCTTGTACAGTTTGGGTTATTTGGTTGGAGAAAAATGTTCAATTTTTTTAAGATAGAAGTGAAGTGATTGATGATTTATGGAACCGTAATTTTTTTTTTCTTGGCATCCTTTTGGGCCTCAATCACGAAAGACATTTGAGGGTATTCCACTCTTCTGAAACTCGGCTGGATGTAGGGCTGTTTGTGGTCTACAGATAGCCCAATTTTGGTAGCTTTTAGACTAATTATGCTTTTTTCCTTTGTTTTGTAATTTGTGTCATTGAGGTTGGATCCAACTTTTTGCCTTGTGCAATAAAATTTATGTTTCTTATTAATAAAATTATCAGCATGTAGACTCACGAAACAATTACCAAAAGATCATCTCTGCTTGACACGCAAATAGTCACAGAAACAAAAGCAAGGCTATAACCCTTCTTCAACTATCAAGTATTGAAAAGGTGATTTTACCTGTTGATTCTGTGATCAATACAAATCTGTACAGGTTGAGGGCAGACAGAACCTGAAGAATATTGTAAAAGTACATCACTTAAGTAAATAACAGTTTAATCAAGAAAGACAATGTAGTGTACAGTGGTTTAATAACAGTATAAATCCTAGCATACACAGTTCAACAGACTATCTCTATTATTCTTGTCAGAAAGAGTTCGAAATAAAATATATGAATCAGGGTATCACTAAATGCACTCAACTTTTAGTTTTCTGCACTCCAAGTCCCATGAATTCATAACTCTCTTATTATAATATTCTGTAAGAAGCAACATGAGGTGCAAAAGCATCTCTCATTCAGAACTTGCCACAAAATACTTTCAGACTTTCAATTTAACATGTAACTACAGACATAATTGTCTTGTACCAAGACAATAACATAAAAGCATAAACACCTATTCAACAATTTCCTGAAAGAACAATGACACTGAGGTAATCAAACACAATACTGCAAAAAAGTAATAGATATTGTGAACATTAAGACGCTTCAATATTCATTTCGGGTTGCAAACTGGTTGAAAAACCCTATAACTTGTTGACAAAAGACACCATTGTTACCAAAGTGCTCAGGTAAATACAATTCTAGATGCAAAAGCAAACACAACTTCCCCTTCGTAATCTTTACTTAGGTTTGTAGCATGACGAAAATAAATCATAATGGAAAACAGAGATGGCACACAAAACGCAGACCAGGTAATGTAGTGCAGTAAAATTAAAAGCAATGTGTGTGCACCAATGAGCAACTGTGTGCTTATGCAAGTGTGAGTGTGGAAGTCAGTGTTTGTTTGTGTGTGTGTGTGTGTGTGTGTCAGAGAGAGAGAGAGAAATACTGCATCACTGAACTCAGGGAGAGATGGAGGTCCTCCATTTGGAGGCCTAAACACAAACTCCATCAATTCAAGGACACCAGTGCTCCAGAATATTTTAAATTGAGGGCCATTATCAATTGCTTGTAGCCGCTGGCGATATTCCATGTGCATTTCCTCTTTAAAACAATCCATAATAATAGCAATCTGGACAAATATGTAAAACTAGTTCAAAGTTTGTTATTGCGTTCAAACTTAAATTGGTATGCTTTTAAATCAAGCTAGCTGATTTAAGGGGATTACCATAGAAGAATAATCACTATTTTTCATCAAAGCTATCAAAATGTCAAATCTCAGAGAAGATGGAATGTCAGCAAGTACCTGATCATTTAGGGCAAAAAGATGAAGACATCAATATAGAAGGCCATATGTATGGCTACATAAAGTAACTCTTGATAATAAGGAGCTGTTAATAATATTTCCAGCTTTTTAATTACAGATGATCAAGGTGTTGACATTATCTATATCATACATACCGAAAAGAAAAAATCTACTTCATAAAAATGCACACCATACACATGCTTCTTCTGGCAATAAAACTTAAAAAATAACTTGGCAGCCAGTGCAGATGCTGTTCACAACCGCTAATGTAGTTATGAAATGAATAGGCTTCGTTGATCAATTTGACACCATTAACCAAAAGAAACCAAGGCCTCGGACCAGTTCATTGAGGGTAACAAGATTAAATAAATCACAAGGATAGGGCATATAATCATTATTCTATATGAAAGCTGATCGAGAAATGTCAATAAGGTGATGAAACACAGAACCCCAAGGAAAATGGCCAGACACCAATTGTCCTGGGCACTCTTATATGGCACAAGGAAGTTCCTTGTGGCGCTTGTAGGAGTGCAACCAAGCATGCCAACAAAGTCCCTCAGGCAGCACACATTCAAAGCACAGGCAAGTACGTGCCCCGGGAGAAAGGGGGAGGGGGGGAGAGAGAGAGAGAGAGACCAAGTATACCAGGTAGCACAGATGTAAACAGAAACACAAAAGCTAAGAGAAAAAAATATTCACTTATACTATGATACTTTTACAAGGAGAACAATGCCACATTTTTTAGGAGATTCGTACGACCCACATATGCTTCAGACAAGCTTTAGTAGATGTCTAATCCGCACCTCATATCCAGACTATTTAACTGAACCTAATGCCAGATAACAATGGCATTGGATTCTAGTAATACAGTGAACCAAGCATGGTCTATAGTATGCTCTTAAAGGGCATGCTTCACACTTTCATCCACCTGTTTCTTTAATTTGCTTTTCTTATACAGTGAATCACAAGTTTTGCAGCAAAAGATTTGAGAAATTTTAAGATTCAAAAGTAGCAGTGGCAATAAACGTAGTTCTCAAAATTGTAAGATTCAGTTCAATTCAGGCAAAAGTCGACAGGTATCTATATGAAAAACGCCTTCGGGCAAGAGACAGTGGTGAATTGAGGTTGGATTGCACGAATCGCACAAGCCAGCCTGATTCATTCGATTCATACAATTCCAAACCCTGACCCATCATGTCTAATAGGATCTGAAGTCGGATCCAGTTAGGCCCCACATGTTCTTTTTTTACTACATTTTTTTTCTTTTTTCTTTTTTCTTTTATAGAATACATCTTAGGGGTGTTTACGGGGAAAATAAACAATAACCATGAATTATTATTGTTTATTTTGGTAATTCAAGGTTTATTAATCACCAAAGTAAAAATATCTTACTTATTCAAAAAATACACGTATCTTATTTTCTTTCATATATTAAATTGTTTAACAAATGAATTTTGATTTGGAAACTATGGCAACAGTTCGTAACTTTACTTGTAGTATAGTATCGACCTGTTACAAAACTATTAAACATAACACAACAAAGAACCCAGCCTAGCTTCCAATGAGGATCTTGTGAGCTACTAAATGATAATTAAAAAACATATCTCCGACAAGAATGATTACTTCATTTAACGACTCTATATTTTTTATTCATTTAATGACTATATTTTTTAGATGACACAAATTATCAGTACATGCACAAGATGAAGCTTCATGAAGTAATTACACATTAGAAGAACAACGTAGAAACACCACACTCCACGAGTTTTGCTCAAAAGACAATGGACTTAAATAGCTAATTACCAAATTTGGTCCTTGTTAATGGGGAATGGTGGAAAGGGTGGACTGGTTATGAATCTCTAACATTTAACATTATTCGCATAAAGTGCCTGCCCAAAGAAGCCACAACCTCACAGTTCTTCTTGCATGACCACTACGATATAATCTAGTTGATAATCCATAGTCCATCAATATTTTTGTTTGCCACAATGATTCTGCTAAGGTTAACAATTAGAAGCATAACCTCCCGATGATCAGGTTGTTAATTATAGATCAACCAATTCCTATAAAGGGGTGTAAGAATTCGACAAGCAATTCAAAATTCAGTTTATAAATTACCTAGCAGAAAATGATTTAAGAAACCAAAACCAATGTGATCTATGTCAAGCCAATATGATCATTGGATGCAAAGCAACAACTAAATAAATTGGCAATAAAACATCCATGCATATAAGGTCTCTGAGGTCCAAATACAGCAAAAACTCAGTAACAACATATGCATAGACACACGAAAATTCCGCAGCAAATCAATTCATCAATACATTCCCTAGTCACTGATAAAGCACTTTATTTGATAAAACAATTGTAAGAATTTGTACATAAATTATAGCACATCAGCAATTCCAAGGCAGAGGGTTACAAAACTCTGACCTTTTTAAATGCATCAAAAGCATTCTTCCGTAGAACTGTATCGGGTGCATATATAATAACCATTTCAATGGCCTGGACTGTTTTAGTTTAACAGTTAGAGAATACATCGACAAACAAGAAATCTAAGTATTAACTCGGGAAATGGCAAGAAACAACCTGCAGAGCAGCATAAAGTGTATGCATATAAGTTGAGCAGTCACTGTGTTCAGCCTGGCAGTCATGGGAGACACTTCCCTCCAAAATGCAAAGTAAAAAATTGATGGCATGCTTCTTCAATTCCCACGGCAGATTGACCCAAGAAAATATATGCTTTAACATGCCTACTGCTTCCCACCTCTTTGTCTGGTTACTTCGAAGTTCATCTTTTACTGAAGTCAAATCCGCCTCAGCAGCCACAGAAACCTCATTGGACATATGACCCCAGATCACTGCATCCATATAACAGCATGAAATGGTACAAGTAACATAAGCAGGTAAATATTTGGGTAATCAACATCATCAGTTAAGGGGAGGGGGAAAGACAATGAGATAAATTGTATTGATGAATAAGAACCTGCAAGTGATGCTCCATGCTTGACATAAGAAAAACAACTCATATAGTCATCTCCATCATCTGTAAGATTTAAGAATGCATCACATGGACAACATTGAATGATAATAGGGCTTTCCTGATGAGAAATGAAGATTTACCTACAAGAAAAATGCTACTAATCATGTCAACACTGCACCCTGTTATTAAACCAAGGTATGATAAACCACAATGTGAAAGGAAATGTGACAATTGCGACACCAAGGGAATGCATCTTGAATCTTTATCGCCTATGTTAACCGAAACAAGAGCCTGCATATCAAAAAAGACTATTGGAATAACCTAGCATAGAAAGCGACACTAAAGAAAGAATAAAAAACCACTAAAGAAATTGAATTGAATATCAAAGTGAACCCGTATAAAATTCAATATTGGAACTTAGGCAGCTAGATATAAGAAAACAGAATTGTGCGATAACAAGGAGTGTCAACCATGACTTGCAAGACAAGTAGGCCACATAGAGCATGAAGTTTTTTGTTTTCTTCCTCCTCCTGGTACAGAGAGTGAGAGTAAGATTATAAGCACCTCATAGAGACACAAAATAAGCTGATAAAATAGACACAAAATAAGCTAATAAAATAGGGAAATTTTTTTCAAAAGTTTCACAGACCAACTTTGCGCAAATTGCTTGTATGGAATGGGCAATGCCAATTGCTTTGTAAAACAAATCGCCAGAATCTGTATCTTCATTGTCTGAGTCTGAAGACATGGCCTTCAAAACATCAAGGATAACAGGAACTGCAGCTTTTACTTGCTCAAAGTGCCGCCTTGGAATGGCAATAAAAACTGAAAACCATGAAACATATGCACCAACAACTTTCTCAGCCCCCAGTGGGCAAACTATGTAGCTTCTATGGGTTTCATAAATCGTCAAATATTAAGTAAACAAGAAAAAGCACATTCAGATGATCATGGAAACATGACGGAATTTGTGCACCAAGTCTTTTGAACCTGATATTAGGTGATTGCTAGTTCCTCATAAATGATCAAGAAGGCTTGCTGAATGGTCACATAACACGCAGCAATCTTGCAGAGGCTAGGAAAAACAGCTCCACAACAAACATCAGTCTCCTCATGTTGGTTATTATCAGAGTTCTTATTTTATATAATAAACGTAAGTTACAACAGATTATTCTCTCTCTCTTTTTCTCCTTTCTTCTTGCCTCTTCTTCTCTTTCTTACAAACACCCTAATTCCATTCTACAACTTCAACTTAGTATTCGAGCAAAAACAAATTTAGGCAAAGACCCGTAAAAAACACAACAAAAAAGAATAAAAAAAAAAGTCAACCCCTGTTAATTGATGACATCAAAGTCGGAATACTAACATCAGCGCTGGTGACTTTCCAGCGACAAAACCTAGTGTCCTAGTCAATTTCTTGCCCTCTTCTTTATGGTGATTTTTGAAAAAAAAATTGAAGCCATCTAGGTAAGGTTTTCTATTTTTTAATATTTTTAGGGAATCCAGATCTACAGATTTGGGCTGGATTGTTGCTGGGATCTGGAACCTTGGGTTACGATTTGTACTTTGGATGTGCCTTGTCCAGCTGTGATTGAGTGGGTTTAGAAGGCTTTTCTGGATAGAAGAGGTGCCGACAGTACTGTTAAGGGCTTCAAACTGCCTCATTTGGCTTCGATTTGCTCTAGATCTCCTGCAGCTGGCTTCGCCTTGCTCCAGATCTGCTCCATCTGTTCGCCAGCCTAGTTTTTTTGTTGTTCGTGGTCTGGGTGTTTGAGATCTCTTCCAGCTTCCACATCTGTTGTTTGCTTTGTCCGTTGTTTTCTTTGGCCTTTGTGTGTCCTGTAAGGCCTGCTGTGTGGTTCTGGGTTGTGCTTGGATTGTGATTGTTGCTTTGTGGTGACTTTTCAGATCAGTTCTCTGTTTGTTTGGTGAATATCTATGATGCCTTCGCAATTTTGAAAATTCAATCCTATTTGGTTGTTCTGTTGCGAGGAGTGTTTGATTAAGTGTCGACACAATGTTGGCTTCCTTGTCGGGTTATTCTTTTTGGTGATGTCTTGCTTCTGAGTTGTTATATGTGATGTCCACACCCACTTTGGTGCTCTTGTGTGATTTGGGATTGAAATCCACACTCGACATTTACACGATTGGGGATCATTTTGTTTTTTTTTTGTCCGACCTTGCCTCATTTATTGTGGGTTTCCCCTGGCTACTTTGAGTGGTAAACATGATGGTAATTCTAATCCTGGTCATCGTTTTGAGTGGGAAGTATAGCTATTGTGGTTGCGAAGGCCATACTGAGTCTTATTATTGGGATAAATTTGGGAGACCAACTTATGCTACTCAGGCTTCTAAGAATACTTCGAGCTCTCTAGTACATCAGACTTCTACCAATCATCCTTCACAACTTCGTCAACTCATCCAAAAATTATCTTCACTTTCTTTACATTTTTCTCTTCTACTATCGGTCTTGTTAATGGACATAACTTTGCATGTGTGGTTGTTCAACCTTCTTCGTCACTTTATATCATTGATTCAGGGGCTAGTGCTCATATGTCTAGTATGTCTTGGTTATTCTCTATTTTTTCGTTTATCTAATTTACGTATTGTGTTAGCTAATGGCTCTTTTCGACCAATCCATGGGACTGGCGAACTTTGTCCCACTCAATCTATGTCATTAACTTTTGATTTGTCTGTTCCTTTTAACTTGTTATCTGTGAGTTAGCTTACTAAGTCATTCCAGTGTTCTATAACATTCTCTCCAGTCTCCATCCTCTTGTATTTTTCAGGACCTCAATACGAAGAAGGTAATTGATTTGGGATATGAGAAAAATGATCTTTACTACTTAGATCCTGGTGGTTCTATTCTTGCCTTGAGTGCTGACGTGTCTCCTCTTCGGTGGTAGTTCTGAATAAGTCATCCCTCATTGCAAAAGCCGCAGCAAGTTATTCCTGATTTGAATCCTTCTGTGTTAGAATATGAGGCTTATCAATTAGGCAAGCATCACTGTAGTTCTTTTCCCCCTAGTTCTTCAAGTCATCAATCTAACCCATTTCATGTTGTTCATTCAGATATTTGAGCTCATGCACAAGTCAAAAATATTTCAGAGTTTCAATATTTCATGATATTGGTTGATGATGTCTCTCGTATGAATTGGTCATTTCTTATGAAGGATTGTTCTGAATTACCCAAAGTCTTTACCACCTTTTATCATAAAATTCTGACTCAGTTTGATATTTATATTAAAGTTCTTCAATCTGACAATAACCTTGAATATACTCAATCATTTATGAAAATCTTTTGTGTTGACCATGATATTATCCATCAAATCACTTGTCCTCATACCTCCCAACAAAATAGCGCTACCAATCGTAAACATCATCATTTATTGGATGTTACTCATACCCTCATGTTTAACATGCATGTACCCAAACCTTTTTGGGCAAACGATGTTCTCCCTGCAATCTATCTTCTTAATCGGATGTCTTCTCCTATCTTAGGTAACAAATCTCTATTTTCCTTACTCTATCCTAATACATTGCCTTTTAGTCTGACTCCTCGTGCATTTGTTTGTGTTGCATTTGTTCATCTTCTTGGTCTAGATCGAGATAAACTTTCACCTAGTTCAGTTAAGTGTATCTTTATAGGATACTCTCATACTCATAAAGGTTATCGTTGTTGTGACTCTGTCTCTCGCAGGTATTATGTCAATATTGATGTCATCTTGTTTTAACCTAACTTTTTTTTTCTAATACAGGAACTACTCTTTCACTAGATTTGATCTCTACTAGTATTGCCTCCTATACCTGATGGTATATCTTCTCCCTTTATAGTTGCTAACCCTCCATTGCAGTTCTACCATCATTCCATGAATAGACAAGTTGTTCCATATGCTCTACCTCCTCAACCAATACATTATTCCACTGAGGTCCTATTTCTTGAGTCATCTAATTTGCCTATTGCATTACAAAAAGGTACTCGTACTTATACCCAACATCCCATTTCTAATTTCGTCTCTTTGCATCGACTTTCCTCTTCATTTCGCTGTTTTGCATTCACTTTGTCTTCTATCCTTATTCCTACCTCTTTAAAATAGGTAATAACATATCTGGGATAAAAACTAGCTACAATGAGGAAATTAAGGCACTTCATTAAAATCATACTTGGGACCTTACTTCTCTTCTGTCTGAGACACAACCTCTTAGTTGTCATTAGGTATATACTGTAAATATCATCCAAATGATTCTATTGATCGGTTAAAGGCACAATTAGTTACTAAAAAGTACACTCAAATCTATGGTGTAAATTACTGTGAGACATTCTCCCCAACTCATCTTAACTCTATTGGAGTTCTTTTTTTTTTTTGCAAACAGTTATGGATGGACCTTGTATCAAGTGGACGTAAAAAATTACATTATTATACAGAGATCTACAAGAAGTGGTATTTATGACTCCACCTCTAGGTTATATGATTTCAGACCAAAGAACAATTAGTGTCATTTGAAGAAGGCATTGTATGGCTTAGAACAGTCATCACATGCTTGGTTTGATAAGTTTAGTACCATTGTACTTCAGTTTAATTTTCTACGCTCTACCTCACATCATTCAGTTTTCACTCGTCAATATGTTGCTGGCATTATTATAGTTATTGTGCATGTCGATGACATCATCATTAGTGGGAATGACTAAGATGGTATTGCTCACTTCAAGTCCTATTTGGAAAAACAGTTTCATACCAAAGACTTAAGTCTTCTTTGGTACTTCCTATGGATTGAAGTTGCTCACTCAAAAGAGGGTATCAATTTGTGCTTATTATCTAAAACAGGTACTCTTGGTGCACGTCCAATTGATATGTCTATGAACTCTACGAGTAAGCTACATCCGGAGAATGGAGAAATCTTTGATGATACAAGACGATATCGACGATTGATTGGTAAAGTGATTTATCTTATAGTTACACACCCTGATATCACATATGCCATTGGTGTGGTCAATCAATATATGCACACCACTCGTAAACCTCATTGGGAGGTTGTAAGCTGTCATATCCTTCAGTATCTAAAAAGGGCTCCAAAGAAAGGTTTATTATATCATTCTCATCATCCATAACTGTTATTGGTTTTTCTATTACTGATTGGGCAAGTAGTCGTGGTGATAGACAATCTATGTCTGGGTATAGCACATTTGTTAGTGATAATTTTATTACTTGGCGTAATAAAAAGCAGAATGTGGTTATACGTTCTAGTGCAAAAGCTGACTATCGTGCTATCGCATATACTACTTGTGAGATATTATGGGTCCTTTCTTTACTCTGTGATATGAGACTTGATGTGTCTTTCCCAAGGAAGATGCACTGTGATAATCAAGCAGCTATTTTCATTACAAGTAATTATGTATTTCATGCACATACCAAACACATTGAGTTAGATTGACATTTCATTCAAGATCTCTTCATGCAAAAGAAGATCATCACTCCATATATCAAGTCTGGTGATCAACTGGGTGATATTCTTACTAAATTGTTGGCTCTGTCCGCCTTTAGTAGTTTATGTTCCAAGCGGGGTATTTTTTTATCTGTATGCTATAGCTTGAAGGGGAGTGTTAGAGTTCTTATTTTATACATTAGCTATAAGTTAGTTTGTGTAGGGTAATGTTATAATTACTCTAATATTCCACAATTATAAATAAGAGTGTAGGGTAATCTAAACTTACACAATAGATTATTCTATCTCTTCTTCTCCTTTCTTCTTTTCTTTCTTACAAACCCTAATTTTGTTTCTACAACTTCAACTGTTATGATATAGCTTTTCAAACATCGATATTATGTAGCCTCCCAAACTGCCATTTAAACCTTGCGGTCTTCACCACGTAAAAATTAATTTTCGGTTAGATGCTTTAACATTATGGCAGAGCTAAATTTTGGGTCCTAAATGTTTCCTCTTTACATCTACTTTTTCCAATACCTCTTATTGGTCACACAAATCTCCACCATTATTGCATCAGTCCCCATCATTTGGAGAAAACTCACCTTGAGTGCAAGTGCTAAAGCATAAGAATCCACCACCTATGAATTTCATTCATGGCTTCGAAGTAAAAGACAAAATATGAGACCATCTATTTATCTTAGTTTGAGAAAGTAGAAGAACTAAGAAATATCCAATCTCCAGTCTCCTCAATTATATTATGCAATTTATGAGGAGTGACATCAACTAATAGATGGGTTGAAGTAGAAATGACCTATAAATTAAAACACGATGGTATCATCGTAAACTCGGTACAACTTCAAGGAGGTGGGCCCCCATGTACCACTTCAAACGGTCTTCGTTTGGTTGCCGAATTATAAGGGGTACTGTACCACTATTCTGCCCATGGTAACCAACATACCCATTCCCTTTGTCTATCGCTTGTAAAGCATCCCCGGTAGTAGTTCTCTAAGCACCGGTTAACCACCTTGGTCTGGCCATACACCAAGCTCCATTTTGTATTAACAACTGTAAGATCGCTATCAGATTTTGTCCACTTGACCTCTTCTTGCAGTAGGATATCTGCTTCTGATTTGCCTTTTCAGTCCTTTCTCGGATAGTTAGTGGACCAGGCTGAAATGCTTTAAGCTTATAAAGTTAACTATTTCATCCCAGGTAATTTTGGATTATTTCTCTAAACAGTTTATTAAAGTCCATTGGTTGTTAATCAGAATGCATTGTGATGTTAAATTTTTAGCATCGTTTGTAGTGTTTGTCTTGAATGACTTTGTCATAACACCCATACAAGCACCCAAATGACTCTCTTGTAAAATAATATCTATCAGCCAGTCCATTATAATTTGCATCTCTGTCACATAACCAAGAATGACAACGCAATTGAGCATCACGGAACCCCGAAAGAGCTTTATGAACATTATACTTGTTGTCTATATTCTATAAGTACATTTTGTGAGAAAGAATAATCTATGAAAAATGAAAATGATAAAAAGTGGAATGAAAGAAATATAAATAATTTCTTTTCTTTTGCATACATTTGATCACGATGAACAATTTTCTCACAAGTTGTAGAAAAATTATAGTTTCTAGTTTGGAAAGAAGGGAACTTGTCTAAATTGCCCTTACTCATACAGAAAAAATTAATGGACCTCAGAAGGTTTAAATCCATCTTTCTTTACAAACACTTCTTATATTTTTTTGGAAGCAAAAAATTATTAGTAAAATTGACCTTCATGAGCCAAAAATGACTTAGTTTCATTTTACGACTTGAAGACCAAGAAAATCATAAGGAAAAAAAATTCACTGGTCCAAAATTCTTTTATCTATATCAAACAAAAAAACATGTTCAATAGGCTTTGCATAAATTTAAATCATTTTAAAGCCCATAAACTAGGCTACATTTTAAAACTTCAACCAGTCATAGAATACAAGACAAGGGTTTGAAATAGAAACAGCTAACAAATTGAAAATATGGAGAAAAATGGTAAATTGAGGATTCAAGTATACATGTCCATTTTCAAGGGAGGTTTTAAATTTTCTTAAAGTTTTTTGTAGGAAAAAAGTTGGCTACTTGTCAGGAAAGTCCATCCAAATCCAATGCAAGAAAGTTACTTCCCCACTTATTTTTCATTTCTTGATAACCAAACTCATGAAAAAATTCTCCAACATTTTTCAGCATTCTCCATGGAGCCTATAGCTATCAATGAGAATCTAGGGAGGTTGAAATCTAATAGGAACTTGGATTCCATGTTTGAAAAGTAAGAAACTTTGAATTATCAACCTCCTAAACAAATAGAAAGACCCATATCCCACCTACAGACCAAAAAACCACATGAGTCAAACCATTGCAAAAAAATCTAGACATGCCAAAAACTTAAACTTGTAAAACAGTAATCTGGAATAAACAACTTTGTCCACATGTTCACGTGCAAAAAAACACATTAAAAAAGACAATAGTAAAAAGAGAAAATTTGTTGATGTATTTTCCTCTCGGAATGACATGGCAGGGCTATCATATACTGTGCCTGACAACTGAATTCTTTAGAACAAAGGCAACTTAGGAATTAATAAACAGTTGGCCAAGAGAACTGTGTGTAGTGTGCAAGACCATCTTCTAGTTTTACTTATTTCAATGTCGTTGATACGAAGCCGATCCTTCATAATACATGCATGAAATATGGAGAGAGCAAACGCATTCGTGTCCTGAAGCAAAGATCAGATATTCCTCACACTCAACCAAAACAAATATTTTCTAGAGATTGCATGCACTTTGAAAGATATCAATCACAAGGATGCCACGGAGCTCATTCCCCACCTACTATTTATAATATTACCTTTCGCAAGCCCACCTAGAAGAGGAGAAAAATAATCAGGGACGCTGAACTTCTTGCTTGGAGCACCTAATGCCTGGTCAAATTGAGAATAAATGTATATGAAACACTAGATCCATGAAATCAAAAGATTAATTCCAGCAGTTATTAACCTGTATAATCTAAAAAAAATTAGCTACGAACTTCCAAAATACCAGAATCAATGAGGACTTGAGAATTGTACAAAAGTACAAAAATGGTGGATAAGACATCCATCCGAAAACAAAATAAATCAATTGAGCAGGGGTACAAAACGGTTTATTTTTCAGCCGCCCTACACAGTTTATACCACAAGAAAAGTGTAGGGGGACAATGAAGGAATAAATAATCAACACTTTCCCTGCTTGTCCTTCACATCACACACCATTGAGGAAAAAGACAACCTTGAGGCATCCTCCTTTGCAACGATTCGCAAATATTAACCTTCCACAGTCCAAACAAGCGCATGTACCTAGGAGGCATTCTAGCCTTTCTAATCAACGACTGAGGCTGAAAGTCAGGGGGTATGAGATTACCAATAACCAATGGAAAAAAGAATTGCAAGAAAAAACTCCCAAATAACCAAGTGACCACAATCTCTTATCAATAACTTGCTTGGTCAAGTAAACTGACCCTAGCAAAGATAATGGGATGGAAGTATCAAAATTTCCCAACCATTTGAATTTTTGAAAAAAAACAAATTACCTCTATTGCAGAGAAAACATGAATTGAGCCAGTCAGTGCAAGTACAAAAATGAACATGAGGAGATGTCATGAAGGGTGAGCACCTTGTCTCATTAACCCTCCCCACCCCCTCCCGCGGCCCCACGGTCCCACCCCAAAAAAGATAACCTAAAATATGTCAGAAATATAGTGGGTCATACATACTTATGGTAACATATTCTGGCTTTTAAGATGTTTGGTTTATGATTCAATTACGTGAGCAAAAACGATGGCTCGCACACTCATATACTATAATCTTGTACTTATTCAAGGAACTAAACTTTTATAGTCTATAAGCATTTCAATCCCCTTTTAAGTGAAGAACCAATGTTTCAAGACATAATTGAAGAACCAAAATTTCATATTGGATGTCATATGTCATGGAGTTATGGATTCATATCCCCTTGCCCCGCTGCTTAGTATGCCCTGTTTTTTTCTTTCTCGGTTCCACTCAGTCATTGTTAGGGGGAAATATACCCATACCACCCAAAAGTATTTTACATTGTTTCTTGTAATATAGAGAACTAACACAAATCAATATGAGCAAATAGCAAACTTCCCAAAAAAAACATTGTTGTTTTAACTAAATAGAACATAGCTACCTCGCAAAGAATTGGAAGCATATCCCGCGGACCACAAGTTTCTATAAACACTTCAATGATATCCTCAGCAATAACAAGACACCTTTTTGAGACGCAGGCAAACCTCGCAACCGCCTTTGGCAACTCGAATGAAAGGGCATCCAGAACCACCTGCAACACAAACAATCCACAAATCAACCATAGAAACAAACTAAATAACTGATTGCGTCAATAGGAATAGTTAGCCTGAATATAGAGACCTGGTCCACTGAAGACGAACCTACGAATCCATGAATTTGGGATAAAACCTCGAATACGATCTCGTCCGAGTCTTCATTTTCTGATTCTGATGCAATTGCATCAGAGATTGAATTCAGGAAATCAACAAGCTCGGATATTGCTTCCTCTAATTTGCTAAAATCTCCGCCTTCGATAGACTGTGCAATAATTCAAAGCCAATTGAATACATTAGCGTGTATATATATATATATATATATATAGAGAGAGAGAGAGAGAGAGAGCAGCGCATTACTTTGGGGCAAGAGAGTAGGGCTCGTTGAAGGTAGAGAGCGATAGACTGGGCAGCGGAGGGTGGTTGTTTGTGTGATTCGGAGAGATGGAGATTGACGAGTCCGCTTATAGGCATGATCGGCGGGCAGAGAAGTGTGTGTGTCCCTTCACTGTTTCTGTGTTATACTGAGTAGTCTTTCTCTCTCTCTTTGCTGTGTAAGGAATTTCGAGTAGGTTCGCGGGAAAGAGAAACAACGAATGACCATGAGTAGGACCATAAGTAGGCATGTCATTCACCAAAGAACAACTCCTCTTGTCTATGAGATGGGCTATTTCAATCTGAGGGCTTATTTAGAGACTTAATAATGTATAATTATTGGATTGATTGCGGACTTCATCTAACATTACAATTCACAAGTTGCATCAAAATCACATCATTAGGTCCCTAAATAAGGTTCCAAATAAAATTCTCATAGCTTTGCTCAAATATTATATACTCTATTTTAGTTAGTCATTTTTTTAACTTCACTTCAATTACGCTTTTGATTTTAATTAATTACTTTAATTAATTTTAATTAATTTTTAATGATATAATTCAAAAATGTCATTAGGCCTAACACGTAAGAGTTATAATGATGGTGTGTTATACCACGTCATCAAATTTTAAATTTTACAAAAGTGATCATATTTTTAAAATGTATAAATAAAATCTCTTATTTCTCATTGTCATATATCTCAAATTTATTTTACTGACATTGCACTCATACATTGTTCTTTGTTATGGCTCGTTATGGTAAATTGAAGATGATTCTAACTTCGATAATGAGTTGGAGATGTTAGAGGTTGCTACTATAGTAATTAAGAAATTCAATGCCGAGAATAGCTCTACAACACGTCGTTGTTCTATTCAAAGTCATTATGTTATTTTTCACAATCAAGTTGAAGAGCATAAGAGATTTTATCGTGATTATTTTGTTGAACCGTTTGCATATCCCCCAAATTTATTTCGGATGATGTTTTCGAATGAATCGATATTTTTCGTTCGTATTTTATGTGTAGTGGAAGCTTATGATCTATATTTTGTCCAAAAAAAGGATGTTCTTGAGAATATTGATTTGTCTCCCCTTTAAAAGATGATTGTCGCTATAAGAATGTTTGTCTATGGAGTTGCAGCAGATGTTGTTGATGATTGTGCGAGAATCAGCGAAAACACCGTAATAGAAAGTCTGCAAAGATTTGTATCGATTATTGTCACAATTTATTCTGATGAATATCACAGGTTACCAAACAGCGCAGACAATTCTAGATTATTGGTAATCGATGAGGAGATGCTAGGTACCATTGATTGCATGCATTAGAGATGGAAGAATTGTCCAACATAATAGAAAGATATGTACTTTGGTGATGTTCATGAACCAACAATTATTTTAGAGACAGTGGCTTCAATCGATCTATGAATTTGGCATGCCTTTTATGAGTTACCTGGATCCCACAATGATATAAATGTACTAGAACGTTCTTCCGTTTTTACTCTTCTTTGGGAGGATAGGGCTCTTCCGGTCAAGTACTCCGTCAATGGAAACGATTATACTATGGGATATTATCTTTGTTAATGGTATATATTTAAAGTGGGCCGCGTTTTTCAAAATAATTTCATCTCCAATAAGCAATAAGCAAATACATTTTACACAAGCTCAGTCAACCAAAAAGGTTGTTGAGAGAACTTTTAGAGTGCTCCAAGCACGATTTGGTATAGTTTGTGGGTCAATACGTTTTTGAAAACTTGAAGTGCTTAAGGATATTATGAAGGCATGCATAATATTGCATAACATGATTGTCAAATATGAGAAGGACAGTAATGAGATAGACTTTAGTTATGATGCATTTGGTGAAATTCCTACTCTTACTTTGATATTTGAACGAAGTTCAGAACTGATCCAATTTACTCATACTCAACGTCGTATTAAAGACAAAGACACTAATTCAAGACTCCAAACTGATCTAGTCGAGCACCTGTGGATTATGAATGGAATGTTTTAGCCACTAAACATTTGTTGTCTATGAATTTTCTACGAATATTAAAATATTCATTGTCTACGAATATGTAAGCATGCATAATATTACAATACTTGTTCGTTGTACTACTACTCAAAAGTTGTTAGTCTATGAATAAAAAAGAACTACATTTTCTTTCCCATGATTTTCATGTGGCGGCGCTTAAAATATTCAGCTTGAATCAGAGGCATGTCACTCGTGCCCATCAACATTATTCTATCTTCCTTCTTCAATTGTTTGATTTGTATCCTCTCTTTATTAGGAGCTAATCTCTCTTGTTCAACAGCTAATTGCTCTTTATCATAAGCTAGTCTCTCTTCTTCTTAAAGATATAATCTTTCCATGAATTTGACTTTTCTTCGTCAACATCTTTTTCTCCTCTTTCAATTCTTCAAATAGTTTCACAAAATAGGTTGAACTTGAATTACCGCCTTCAAACAGTTTGTTCTTTGACTTTCTTACTAGCTCTTTAGCAAACTTCATTCCAGTTAGGATCTCCAAGCCTCCATATGAACCATTGGCATCTCTTTTGTTTACCGATTCTGGTGTTGAAAGATTAGAGCTGCTAGGTGTTGCACCACCTTTTGCTTTTTTCTTCTTATACTGAGAATCTTCCATCCATTTTGGTTGATATCGAAACTCATTCCAATAATGTTCAAAAGGAAAAGAGCATTTATGCAATTCCTTGTATACCTTATTTGCATTACAGATCTGAAAATTGTACAATAGTACTATATATCATAAATGAAACAATGCGTTATTTTCACACTTGTAATTAAAAATGTGCTCATACCTTGTCTTTCTTAGTCAGACTTTGATTCAATCTTGCAATTTGGTCAAGCAACCACAAAATTTTTTGGTGGCTAGCTGAATTGTCAACCAACGATTCATTAAAAAAATTTGATTGCGATTACAATCTAGTTGGGGTTTGTATTCTTTGAAGTACTCTCAAACCCTTCGCCAATATGTTTTAGATTTTTGCTCATTTTCATGTACGATATACACGCTAATATTAAGCCAAGTCGAGATTAAAATTAAGTCCTCCTCAACTGTAAAGTTACCGCCTCAAACTTTTTTGGTGGTGGATTCTATTTGAGGTGATATTGGTGAAAAATAACCTATTTGGTCTACTAATTTAGTGTTAAACTCATCTAAGTTTGTTCTGTCGTTCAAGAAATTGGTGAAGTAATATCCATGTTCAAATGGTTCCATACATAATGCCTAGAATTCAACTCAAATTATACATTATTCATGTAATTCAATCCAAAACATACTATAACAATAATTCTAATCAAATTTCAAATAGTATAACTTAATAGCAATTTAACACTCATCCACTTCAAATAACAAAAATCAATTGATAATAGCAATTCAACCATACATTG
>CM042198.1:11366407-11390445 GCA_023539305.1 Ilex asprella
TTGTACAATATTCAACATTAAAGTTTTGAAATCAAAAACAAAGAATGAATTAGGAGGAAACCTCTTTTTCTTGAAAACTAGGGTTTTTGAAGGTAAACATAGAACTTTGGTGGTTACCCACCTTTCATATTATTCCAAACATAACATTTATTACAACTAAAATAAGATTCATGTATTACATATCATATATAGGTGAAAGAGAGTGAAAAACATACATACATATATATATCTATATGCAAGCCCTAGTCTCAATGTGAGAGAATGAGAGAAAATCTCCTACCTCAATGCTCAAGAGTTTTAGCCAAATACCCAAGCTTCCAAGACTCTTTTCTCTCCCTTCTTTTCTTTTTAGACTGCTCCTTGGGTTCCAAAAGGTATGGGTGAGAATGTATGGAAGAGTGTAATGAAAGGTTAGGAGAAGGGTGTTCTTGAAATCTAGGATTTGATCTTCTAATTTGGGTGTAAATCTCTCTATTGGGGTGTGTTGATCTTTCTCTCTTCCTATCTCAAGCTATCTAGGGTTTGGGCATGGTGAAATGAAGGAAAAAAGTCGAAATTAAGTATTTATAAGGGGAAGGAAGGCCGAAGTTCGCGGATTAAAAATACACAGTCGACTTTTGGCAGCTCCGGAGCAATCCAATTGGCAAATTTTTTCTTCAACTTTCAGTGCAATTTTGATCCATTTAGAGATCGAATTGGAAAATTTTCATGAAATACACTTTTGTAGCCCTGGATGTCTACTATCTACTGTCCAAATTTCAAATCAATTGGAGTTAGGAATAAAAAGTTATGACCAAAATACCAAGTAGTGTCCAAACTCCTCCTTACCCAAATTCATTCTAAAGTAGGTTTTAACTCCGAAATACTTTCTAACTCCTAATAGACGTCATATTACCTCTCCCAATGTTTTTCGACCTTACGGATTCAATGGAAGCGTTATTTTGACCCAAATTCATTTAGAAACTTACTTAATCCTTCTTCTCAAGCTTACTCCTCTTCAAAACTTCAACTTCCAAATTAATTTTGCATCTCTAGTTTTTTATTCCTACCATCACTACACATATCCACATATTTACAACAATTATTTACTATACATCTATATATATAAGGAAATACGGGGTGTTACCGTATTAAACTTGAATTTTGAATTTTCTATAGAGGGGTGTTCGAACGATTTGATGTATACTTATTGTTTAATTAGGATGCTAGGAATTCATTTATGTTATTACTTTTTGATTTTGTTAGTTGTAGTTGCATGAATTTGATGTTTAAAGTTTTGAGTTTGATGAAATGGGTTTTGGTTTTTTGCATGTTTTGAGTTAATTAATTGTGATGGTTGTATGCTTGGGTGGATTTGGAAGTGATTGGTGGTGGTGAGAAGGTTCGTTGTGGTGTGTGTTGGTGGAATGGTGATGTAAGAGTTTGAAGAAGTAAAAATTTGATCTGTACAAATTCTTAACTAAGCTTTGAAAGAGGTTGTTTGTAGTTAATTTGGACCCTAGGAATCCATTGGTGGCCTCAAAATTGAGTTTAGTGTTTGTTTGGTGGGTGAAAATGGCAGTTTTTGGTCTTATCATGTTTAGAAAACCTTATTTTTCTTGGCTCATGGGCCTCTGAAGACCAGTTGCTCGACATGTCTCAGCGTTTAGCCTTCCACGCCAACAAAGTGTTGACGGTCATCCTAAAGGCTAGCCCCTACGAAATGACTAAGTTCCCAAGGAGAATGAGAGGAAGTTAGCTAATGCAAGCATGCCAATGATTGAGGTCAAGAAGAGCATCATCACTTGGAAGCAGAATTGACTATCAGTCATCCATTCCCCTTTCCAAGACAATTATAACAGTAAAGAAGATAGTTTAATAACCAATAATAAGGGTGTACGAAGTATAACGATTTGAAATGTTAGTCCCTCGGGAGATAATGGACGAAAATACCCTTACACATGCGCAACCATAATCAAGCCACATTAAATGAGCCCCACAGAAGGATATGACATATTTATTGCTCAACAACATTAGAAAGACGAACATTAAATGCCCAGAGATCCGAGTATTAAATGCATAAGCTTCTATCATGTGAAAAGGAGGGCTTACTGCTCGAGGACTGAGCACTACATATTGCCTTCCAAATGAGCTAATGAGGAGCCTTCCCTCCAAGGGACTAGCTGTCCACAATGATTGATTCCATGGAGATATAAATAATACTCTAAAATCCAAGTTGAAGGTGGGCAAAATCTTACCCAAGTAATATAACAGTACTTTTCCAACCCTCTCTTACTTACTGATTTGATCATCGAAGAGATCACGTCGAAAAACGCTCCACCGTTGTTTTAATATTTCTTTTTGAGTGACAGACTCAATTTGATAGCTCACAAGTGAGCAGATCATTCGTAAAAGAGTTTTCTCACTATTTATTACGACTTCTCAACACCCGTTTTGTTGTGAAACCTTTGACTTTTTAGGTAAATTTAAATTTATTAGGAAGAGAAATATCAATTCGTTCATTTTGTTTGAACCATTCCCCATAATATCAGTACGTGATAATCTCTTGTTAACGCTACAATCAAGGTTTAATCCGAATCTACCCCACGGAAAACACAGTATGGCCTTATTCCGTTAAAAAAAAAAAAAAAAAAGTGGTAATTGTCCATTTAGCCCTAACCGAAGTACCATGCTCTTTCTCTGATTCAAGACTTTCTCTCTCCACTTCCACCTCTCCCAACCACCGTTCACGGCAGAGCAATGGAACCCGACGTGAGCATCGAGACGAGCTGCATGATCCGAGTCGCCGTCCTCCCGATCGGCTCAATCCCAACCTCTCTCTTCCGCGACTACACTTCCAGTCTCGTCCACCATCACACCGTTTCTCTCTCCTCAATTAGCTCCTTCTACACCGAGCACCAAAAATCCCCCTTCTCTCAGCAACCATGGAACTCCGGTAGTCTCCGATTCAAGTTCATGCTCGGCGGATCACCGCCTAGTCCCTGGGAAGATTTCCAATCTCACCGGAAAATCGTCGCCGTTATTGGCATTTGCCACTGCCCATCTTCCCCCGATCTTGACTCCGTTAGCGAGCAGTTTGGGACTGCGTGTAAGGGTTACTCTTCGTCTCTTGTTCAGCGCTGTTTTGCATTTTGTCCCGGTGATTCTCAGGTTTGTTTCTGTACTTGTTTTAATTTTTGTTTGTGGAATTCGGACTTACTGTAAAAGGTGACTTTGGAACCATGAATTTTTCATATTTTCCATCTCATGAATATTGATCGATTGGGTAACACATATTATACTGAATTGAAGTAAGCCAGAGTAAGTGATCACTTTGTGCACCCTTGAAACATTTTAGATTTGGAATTTGAAGTCATTAATTTTTATTGTTTTGAGGATGTTGGATTATGCTTTGTCGTACTAGGTGATCACTTAGAGTACTCCTGAATCGCGGTGGTTGGTGATTCTATGTTCTAGATAATAACACTGTGAGTGAAACTAAAAGCTTGTTATGCTTGAACATAAGTTATGTTTGATTCTTTGCATGGAGAAGGGTTGATGTAGATGTGTAACTATTAATCGGCTGTAGATGGACGTTAGTGGGAGGGAGGGAGAGGTGATTTAACCTTTCTATAATCAATATTTGTAGTTAATGGCATTAAGAAGTCACTTTTGAATTTTCATTGGGATTTGCTTGAGAGGGTGGATACCTTTGATTGTTCCAAAGGGGAAGTGAGATTCTAAAGCTGCAGACCTTCTATACATCCTGGATGATTTTTGTATCTTGACATAGGATGTGGCAGGAGGCTAGTCAATAACTTAACTATAATCGTAAATAACAGGAATCGGCATGCAATGAAAACCTTTGAGAGGAACCCTAAGAGGTACTCTTAAGGATGTTGTGACAGTTGCAATGATGCAAAGTGTGCAAATTGAGAGGAATTTCCATTTGGATGGCGAGAGAATCGAAAATTAAAGTTTATGAAGAAGAAGAAAAAGAAGGATTGCTTGAAATAGGTTTTCAGGAAAAATTGACGAACTCAGAATCTGTGCTGTACAAATTGGCTGGCATGATCGAATGTCTAAGTTATTGTTAGTTTCTTGAGAATTCTGAGGTTTAGTTGTAACTGGAGCAGATTTCAACAATCTTCTACAATTTTCAAGTACTGTTGTCTGCAAGAAACTTGGAAATTTTCTAAAGGAGGGTCATTTTGAAATATCCTATGAATATGGTGGTGTGTAACTTTGATGAATGGTATCTTTAGTTTTGAAAATATCAGTTGCAGCTTCCAGTCAGGAATGTCATGATCTAAAGTTGGCTGTCAATATCTCTTGGGCAGAGTCTATTGTCTCTGACATTATTGCAATTTGACTGTTGAAAGGCTGAGTTGCTTATATGTGCAGCAGCTAAAAAAGCTTTGGTTTTGGGGCAGCTTCTCTTGTTGATATCACATTTCCAATTTCACCGTGTGGAAAAGCTGACTTTCTCATAAGTTGAGCGACTGACGAATGCTTTGGTCTTTGGGCATTTGCAAAATGTTTTCCAACAAATTCACTGAGCCCTTTACTCTTCATGTTTTATTTTTGTAGCTAATTATTTTTTTGCATCAGGTGGGCAATCGATCTTGGTGTCGTCTTGCAAGCTTTGTAATTTTGGACAATTGACCACCCTCATATATTGATAATGTCTGTGCATAATTGATGATAAATTGACGTTATAATTATTTAATTTTTGGTGCATTTCTTAAAATCCCAAGGCGTGCTATTTTTCTATTGCAATTCTGCTTCAACCACTGCTTTTAAGACAGACTTTTGCTACACGAATGAAAGTGTCTTCTTGCCTTTACTCGAAGTTGTTATCATTTTGCAAATTTCCTTCTTCCCCAGTTAATCATATCTTCAAAGTGGTTTGGATGAGATAATCAATGTCAAGTAAGTAATCTAGCTATGATGCAGAAAAGGCATGGGTGTAGTGCTTTGGTATGGAGATAAGCAAAGTACTTTAACTTGAAAACCCATAATATATGTCACACTTGTTTATTTAGCCTTTTAGGCAATACTTCTCTTTCTGTTCACTAGGCAGTTCTTATGAATGGCAATCCACGTAGTGTTTATAATTAAATGGATCCTTTCTTTCAGTAGTTTCATCATTTGTTGAGTAGCTATGTTGTATGAAGGAGTTGATGATCATTTAAAGGGCCATGTATTGAATTACCAAAGAGATTTTCTTGAGATATGTGAGGCATGCTTATTTGTTATTTGAAGCGGTAATCGTGTTCTTGCTAGTTATGGGGTTAGAGATGTATACACAACTGAAGCAATTTTTAGAAGACATATAATATGTTTGTTTGTAAATGTAGAAGACGTAGTCCTGTTCTTGCTTACTGGTGGGAGTCAAACATTTAATTGATCTGAAGACGTTATAAACTATGAAAACCTTCACTGTTAGAATGGTTTTACAAAATGATCTATCTTGTTGCGAATGAGCAAGATATTGAGGAATTGTGCAGACGTAAAATCATAATTATTGATACGGGCCTTTTTCATGCATTCCCGCAACATCTTTGAAACATGCTGTTTGTACTTCTCAAAGTTGTTTGTTTTTGCAGTTGACATATATTTACTGGTGTTTTTATTATTGTATTATTGATGAACCTGAATAGGTGATTGTTTCCAATTAAAAATCTTCTGAAGTTACTACTAATAACAATTCTGGGCAAAAAGTAACCAAAATTTGCTGATCAGCTGTTTGTTTTCTATCAGAGTTAGCAAACATTACTGTTTAGTTATTCAAAAAATTGAGAAAGGTCTTACTTTGTTTTGTTTTATCTCTTGAACATTTATGGAAATCAAAGGCGTCTTGTTTAGTGGGATGCCAATTTTTTCTTTTTTCCTTTTTTTTTTTGTAGAAATTTATACTCAATTCCTTTGTGATGATTTAGACATTTTAGATAAAGGGAACACTTCTATGCAAACCCTTTGTAGTCCCAATTTTAACTCTTATATTTGTCAGGAGGCTAAAATGCATTGTTCCTGTAATGTTGCAGCTAGAGGATGACAGCAAAAAGGGGAGAACGTTAATTTTGTTTCCTCCTGCTGATCGACAAACTCAGGAATTCCACTTACAAACGATGGTGCAAGATATTGCTGCCTCATTGTTGATGGAATTTGAGAAATGGGTTCTCAAAGCAGAATCTTCTGGAACTATTCTTAAAACGCCTTTAGATTCTCAAGCCAGTCTCAGCTCAGAGGAGGTTTATGTTTTAGGTGTCCTAAGGATTTGATTTTGTCTCTCTTTTAGTTTCTTTTGTTGATTTAAGCTTGTCATTTATCCTGAGACGCGTTGCATTGACCTAGGAGACTTAATTATTTCAGTTTATGAAAAATGCAGGTGATCAAGGCAAAAAAACGGAGACTTGGTCGAGCACAGAAAACCATAGGAGACTATTGTCTGTTGGCAGGATCACCTGTTGATGCCAATGCTCATTACTCCACTGCATTGGAACTTGCCAGGTTGACTGGTGATTATTTCTGGTATGCTGGAGCGTTGGAGGGCAGCGTCTGTGCCTTGTTGGTAAGCATGTTCTGTGAGCCAAGATAAGCTTGAAATCATTCTGATAAATGACAGTGGGCCATATTTCTACTCCACATGCAGAGTGCTAACCTTTAAAAACAAGAAAAAAAAGAAGGAAAAACTGAGTGCTAGCGCAATATGCAGAGCAACATTTTCCTCTTTATCTGGGCATGTATGCATGTGTGTGAAAGAGAGCATGATTATCTTACCCAAGAATGTGGAAATTATAGTGTGATGTGTAAATTTCAACTGAGCTGTATTTGATAGGGTGGCAGAATAATGTGTATGATGGAAAATTATTTTAGGAATTAATTAAAAAATATAATGTTATTCCGGGAGGGGGAGAAACAATGTGGATCTTCCCTCACGATTATATACGTTGATTATATATGTAGACTGCACGACACTTCGTAGAGGTTGGGAGGGTGGCTTGAATAGGTTTTTCTATTTTAGCCCAATTAATTATCGATTAAAACCTAGTTCGACCATAATTACCTTTTCTCACTCTAATTGAACAATGAATAGTGAGAATCCCTTTAATCAACACAATCCAAATAACCCATGATGATTGATGTTAATTAATCTTTAATTAATTCAGTTGAACACTCAATCTCACTGGGATCCCAAAACCCAAACCCAGACCCATCTATGATCGATTTTGATGTCAAATATTCAAATCATCAAACATATAGTGTGCGTGTGTGTAAACAATCACAAGTGTGTATGTAAATAAACAATATGAACATGAGCGATTTGTTGATACATAAAACTCTTCGTCGGAAAAAATGTCGAAGAATTAATCGGGGTTTACTGAAACCTAATTCACTATTTACAAAGTCAACATACAAGTACTCGAGTCTTATACTTTAACTAATACTATGAATATATGCTCCTTTCCTTTGTATGTCTCTCTGTCGAAAAACCTCTCTGACATCTTGTGTAGCTTTAGTTGGACACTTTGCTGCACGATTTGTCTAGGCCTCAAGCAATAATGAGCACACCAACGATTCTCGGTATGTGCACACCAATGGATTTGTCAAACTATCAAGATCTTCAATTTCAATTTGTGAGGTTGGGTAGAATCTCTAGTGGTACTCTTGGATTTTAGAGATCTAGGTTAATGGTGGAAACTCTCAAGGTAGAAAGTAATTTTTCTCTCTTAGAAATCTCACAAGAGGCTTAACTTAGCTGTGAGAAAGAATCTTCCTATTTATAGGTCTAGAATAAGGATAGTTTTGGTCAACAAGAAACTTCAGATTCTCAAATGATCGCTCAATCGATGGGAGGATGGTTGACACTGGAATGAAAACGATGTTCTAATCCTAACTGTGAGAGCATACTACTCAAGCGACTATGAGACCGCTCGAGCGAGGTCAAGAGACTGCTCAAGTGAGTTCATACAGCGAGTCCAGATCCTCTCCGTGGTATTTTCTCATTTTATTTTCCAAGTCATAAAAAGACTGCTCTAACAAAAGCTAGCGAGCATAGGCGGTCCCTATTGATTTTTTAAGCCTAAAATCAAGCAAAACATTTGTCTTCTTGAGTCCTAAAAGGTGTTGCTGAAGAGGGGTTCGCTAATGACTCAAACTATATTTTTAAGATACAAAATTGTTTATAAAAACTTTTTCATTTCAAAACACTTAGGAACCATATACAGATTGCTTCCAATTCCATTTAATTCTAATCATCCGAAGTTAAAATAACTAAGGGTTTATCTTAGGTGTCTAGGTTATTACCTTTGTCCTAAGCAAGGTGCATATGTAATTTGAATAATGTTGCTTTGATGTTTGATCTCCCCCCTTTGATGAAACTTCCAGATCTTCAACTTGATAGCATCATGACCATAAAAAATGTTGAAATTTATAATGGACTCTACGAAATTATCCAATTACAAAATGTGATCTAACATCTAAGATGACTATAAATCAATAGCTACTGGCATCAATATGTGTGCATTGCCATTGTGGAATTGTCTAGTTTAGTCATAAATAACTAGAATTATTTTCAATTAAACAACAATTTTTAGCGATCTTGAGATAATCCAAACTTTACTGAATTGTGATTGTAAAATCAGGTTGTGTGTTTTTATGATATGTTAGAGTGGTAAGTTGTGATTTCAATTATTTTGGACGATGCTATGTGAAGTGAAGGAACTAATCGGATTCTCATATCAAGGCCAAAGTTTGTAGAATTCTTATTGTTTGGTATGATTTTGCAATTCCATAAAAGTAGTAGAGAAATTTGTAATATTCTAGCTAGGTTGGCTTGATGAGCACAAGCTGTAGGGCTCCAAATGAACCTAGAAAAGAAATAAATTGAAAAAGCTAAAGAAACAAATAATTTGATTTCTTGCTTATCTTCTATCCTCTAAAGAGTGGTTAGGGGTGCAACTTAGATGGGCCACCTCGAATTCAACCCAAACCCAACCCGAGAAAAATAGGGCTTGAGTTGAAGTTTTTAATATTTGGGTTGGGTTTGGACAGAGAAACACCAAAACGAATTGAATTTGGGCAATACTCGGGTTTAAGCTTTGGGTTACTGGGTTCAATCCGAATATCTAAATCGGACTCAACCCGAATATAGTTAAAATAAATATATAAATCAATATAGCAATATAACTTACAAACTAAAATACTAGGGATCAATCTTCTGGTTTAGTCTTTTGTTAAACATTTGGCTATGGTGTCTTTATGTTAAACATTGATTTTTATGTTTTAAATACTATGGTGTTTATGTTAAACATTTGATTGAAGTTATTAGTTGTTACTTTAGGTAAATACTTTGTAGTATGTACCAAGTTTAGAATAACAGACTGCTTTCGGGCTTGAATGAATTCAATTCAAATTTTAACCCGAATTAGTTCGAATTACGTAACCCCAATTTTTACCCCAAATTTGTCCGAATTACGTAACCTGAATTCAGCCCGAATTAAACTTGGACAATTCTCTGGTTGAGTACCTCATGTTGACGTCGAGTTAGGGTTGAGAATTATATACTTAGGGTTGGGCTAAGGTTGACCCCTCAATCCACTCAACCCACCCGAGTTGCACTCCTAAGAGTGGTTTTTCGTATCCAAGCAAATTTGGTTCCCAACTTTGACCATAAGGCTAGAACAAGACAGAGGTTTCCAGTTGCATAAAATACTTCGACCCTACATAATATCTATATATGAAAACTATGACCACTAAAATACGATTCAATCATTTATTAACTTACTCAATCATTAAACTATCCATCCTATTAAAAGTTGAAGTAAAATATATCAACCACTTTTTGATTTACTTTTTATTTCCATGATATGATTAGCCATCCAAAACATTGTTGGCTTCGTGTTTCTACTTGTTGATCATAAGAAATAAATGAACACTCCAAGGTTGAGCATGGTGGAATGATTGTATGTATGTTGAATGCAATAAAGATGCTATGTTTTGGGTTGGTGATTTCTCTTGAATAATTTCCAATTCCTAGTTGCAAGCTTTATGATCGTGTATGCCTGTAATCCATTCTAAATATTTGGCTGGCATATATCATTTTGTATTTTCCGTATTGTTAGATAGATCGAATGGGCCAGAAGGATCCAGTTTTAGAGGAGGAGGTGAAGTTCCGGTATAACAGTGTCATTGTGCATTACAGAAAGTCATTTATACAAGAAAATGCTCAGAGGTACTAGGTTCTTATTTTTATCTTTCTGATGTATATTACTCCAGAGTATTATTCGGAGTATATGTGATGCTCCAACTGTAGTTTGACTTATATTGTGCTTGTGTGTATATCTTCTATGTGCCTGGACTAGATGATATACATTAGGAATGATGGACTTATATGTTTGATTGTACCATTCTAACAATATTGTCCAGCTGACTGTGGATCATGGAAGACTGAGGAGTCCAACAAATATGCGGTCAAGCTTAAGCTTGTAGCTGAAACTATCCAATTTATATTTGTCCTTACCCACACCTCTCTTCTTATGTTGGATTCTACCCTCACACGTGATCTCAACTGTAAGACTGCATGAGAAACCATCTAATTCTTTGCGTACATTTTCCAAGTTCTGCTTTTGTGATCAGTGTTATCTGCAGCATCTATGTGCTGCATGCTCTTTATGCTTTATCTCCGCTCAGGTATCAAATCTTGAGTTACTTTTGGAGAATGTAAGATTGGCGTACTAAAGGTACATTGGTAGGCATGTATCAAGGTCGCGGTATTGACCATCGGATCGGAGAGCTCTAAGACACATTGGTCGTAACGTTGTGTTGAGGAATCGGGCGATGCGACCTAAAAGAAAATGTTGAACATGGCGAGAGAATTAGGTTATACCGCGGTGTTACGAAACCGTATCAGCCGATTCGGTGATGATAACTCGATGACTTGGGATTGACTTGGATACAACTAGGATGACTCGGCCTAGTTGTGTTAGATTCGGGGTTTATACGTATTGTATAACAAAATCGTTTTGGAAGGTGCCGATATCTGACTCGGCTGACTTGTATTGGTATCGGCCGATACTTTGAACTATGTTGGTAGGTAGAGAAAGTGAGCATTTATTTTTTCAGTCTGTCGGGATATGGGTTTATATTAGTAGAAAAAGTTCTCACTCCGACATTGAAAAGCAATGTGTTTGTCTCCCCTGATAACCTAATTTTAATTTTCCCTTTCATGAACACCGATAGGATTGAAATGCTGATAATTTACTAGCAGCAACGCAAGGCAAAGGATATGAGATGGATAATCTAGATTGGTACTTGAGAAAAGCGTGTCCAGGTCACAGTGCCTTTATAAGCTCTTAACCTATGCTGGTAGGCTGTAGACATTATTCTACTCCATTTCTTGTAGTTTCCATAATTGCCACTTACTGATTCTGTTTTCAATATAATTGTGCCAAGGAAGACACATTTCTGGTGATTTATATCCTGGAATGAGATTAAGCATCACACAAGTAAACAACAATTCGTTATTTGGACTTGGCTGAATAAAAAATTCCTTCCTCTTAATCGTACTAGTACTGTTATATAATCAAGTTATGTTATATAAGTCCATTTGAGATATAGTTGGCTGAAATGTCAAAAAACTTGAATGGCACAATCCTCTTATTTTTGTATTTACATGATTCCTCATATCAATGCCTTTTTCTCATATCTGAAGCTGCTTGACGGTAGTCCTTCTATTTTTTAATCGATGCAGGGTTTCACCCCTAAGCTTTGAACTTGAGGCTACATTAAAGTTGGCAAGATTTCTCTGCAGGTAGACTTGCTATACAGTTAAGTTATTTTTTTTTTGTGATCACTGCAGCCTGTTCCTGTGATTTAGACTTGTATATGGGAGAAAATTCGTGGATAGTTTCCTATCGTCTTTGAGGCCGACTTTGGATAGTAGAGAAAGGGAGTCGACCTGATGGGTTTTATATATTGCTTTCTTATTGGAAATGTGGAGACGTTTACCAAGTGGCGCTCATTTCATATTTTCTTCTTCATTTTCATCAATTTCTGAGTGGAATTAATGTCTTTTTTTGTTTTGGTAAAAGATCAAAAAGTGCGTCACAACATAATTTTCGTATCAGTGATGAATCTAAAACTGCCACATATTCACGAGTTTGGTGAAATTGGGTCTCGAGTATTCTGGCAAGGGGAAAAAATAATTGGGAAGATACCGATTCACATTTGGTAAGAAATTATTTTTAATCTTCCTCCCCTTTTCTAAATGAAGTTGGCTGAACTGTTCAGATATCCTGTTGAAGTTGATGAAGCTTAGATATACAGATTAGGCTTGATAGATTCAGTTTTGTCTATTTAAAGAGGCCAGAATTTCTTAAAATTGGAATTTAAAATGCACTTTAGAATGTGACTAACATGTTGGTGTTAGTAAACTTGACAGGTTTTGTTCTAGAGAAGAAGCTACCTAAGCTTTATATATTTTGTAGTGAATTTTTATTTTTCAGTATTTTATGGATAATTCTTGTTGTTTCATGAATATGATTCTTGGTGTCAATTGAGCAGTCCAATCTGTCTCATATAGGTGTTGTCAAATTTGAGTCAGGAATTTAAAGAAGCTTCTGGTGCCACTCATGAATTTAGCATCGTTGCAGGAAAAAAAAAAGAAGCAATCCTTATGTGACATGTTTCCGAAGCCAGTTTGTCATATCAAACATTTTATTGTTGTTGACAGACGCGAGCTGGCTAAGGAGGTGGTGGAGTTGTTGACAGCTGCTGCAGATGGAGCAAAATCCCTGATTGATGCCAGTGACAGGCTGATACTGTATGTTGAAATAGCTCGGCTATTTGGAACTCTTGGTTATTTCCGGAAAGCTGCCTTTTTCTCGAGGCAGGTGGCACAATTGTATTTGCAACAAGAAAATAGTTTGGCTGCTATTAGTGCCATGCAAGTATTGGCAATGACCTCTAAAGCATACCGTGTTGAAAGTAGAGCATCCATTGCCAATCATTCTATCCTTGACGTGAGTTTTAAAACAAAACTGGTGCTCCTACAATACTTTGACTACATACACTATTCTTTGCGTTTGGGATGTATAATTACTGCTATAGGATGATATTCATGCATTTACTGCTTATTATTTACTTAGCACAAACATCACACACTTACTGCTGCTTGCTACTTATTACTAGCAATTTTTTATTTTAAAAGCCTTCAATTCAGCACAAAAGGGTGGCAGTCTAGACCTTTTTTAGGCATAAACAGAAAGGACCAAGCATGTGCTGGTGACTACCACAAAATTTTAGACTCACAAGTTAAGGGGAGGATATAAGCCATCAAGGTAAAAACAATCGGTAGATTTAGTGATACATACTGCAAGCAACTCAAATAAGTATTTTTTGTTACCTAGGAAGCACGAATACGGATGTGATGATATGACAAAATCTTAGAAAAGAGGATATATATATACTAGTTATTTTCTGTGCCTGAAGACACGGAGTAATAAAAAAAAATGGCGAACAATAAATATATTTGTATCCACATCCAAAATTAAATTACAAAGATAGAGGAGAGAGAAAGGAATTTAAGCACTGATTATAGTGGGGCGACTGGTGGTAGTGGTGGTGGTGGGAGACGGTGATGATTGTGGTGAGTGATGACGATTAGTTGTGATGGTGGCAACCGTGGGTGGCAATGATGGTGGTGGTGACGACAGCGGTGGTGGTGGTGTGACAGTGGTGGGATAGTGACAGTGGTGGTGGTGATGACAGTGGTGTTGGTGGGGCAGTGGTGGTGGTAAGGTTGCGGCAGTGATGGCGGTGGAGCGAAAGGGTGGCGGTAGTGGTGATGGTGACGGTGGTGGGGCGACGATAATGGTAGTGGTGTGGTGGCGACAACTGTAATGGTGGTGATGGTGGTAGTGGTAGCGGTGGTGGTGGGGCGGTGGTAGTGGTGGTGATGGGGTAGTTGAAAACCCTAATTTTTTTTTTTAAATACTTATAAGAAATTATAAGTTCTAGAATAACTTTTAAAAGGTTACCCCAAACAATCCTTAAGGTCCTATTTTTTTTATTAAATTTGGGGTGTTAATATTAGCTGGATTAACTTTAAAGTAAAATTTAAAGAGATCTCAACCGCGAAAAGTAAAAGTCATTTTGTTTATCTTTTGAGATTTGAATTGTATAGTACTTTATATATATATATATATATCAAAATCCTAGGAATATGTGGATTAAGAGATAAAATAATTTATCTTGGTGACTTATGGATTGCTTAATGGTGTTTTGAATCCAATGTTCTACGTAATTCTAAAGTTGAATATGTGTCACCTTTCAAGAGTCCTCAAATTTTACTTAACATTTAATTGTAATGGACTTCATTCGCTTTGCCATAAGTTATAAAAACTCATTATTCAACATAACAGATTATAAAGAAGTGCCCAATCTTATGGCATATGTGATGCACGTCCTGAACATCTTGGAACAAGGAATCCCCATTTGTATGATTCATGTTTTCTACACAAACCACCTCAACAAATATAAGGAGAATGTATCCACCATGGAGGTATGTGTATCCATGGTGTGTCCGACAAGTATCCAACAATGATAAATATTTTATTAATTATTCAATACGTGCAGAAATTATTTGATATGTATCCACTAGTATTAGTATCTGATATACATCAGATAGGAATATGTCAACCTGATCAAAGTATTAATGTTCCATGGCTTGTAACCTGGCAATGATAAGCCAAACTTGGGTAGAATTATTTTATACGAGGACTAGCATGACAGGAACTAATGGATTTCCCATTTTATGGCGATTCAAATCTTACTATCAAGTATGTCAAAGACAAAGAAAAAAGAATGCCCATTCTTTCCAGAAACATTTCTCTAAATTCTAAAATTATTACATCCTTCTCGCTGGTTGTAGTAAGATCATCAGTGCCTGATTCTAGGTGCACTTACACTAAAGTTATAATTATTGGCTCATGATGCTAATAATATTGGAGATTTGATTGTTGCTGTTAGAAAACTGATTGGAAATTGTTTCAATTCCGAATTGAGGCTACGTGGGACCTTGTGTATTTGCACTTTAATTTTACGAAGGTGTGCACCTAGTCGGTTGTGCTTATGGATACCTATATTTCATAGTCGAGGTTCTTTTGGTAGTTCCTAATTTTTCTGGAAATGGGTGTTGGTTGTGACCCATGAGTTTCTTTTGTATCATCTTTAGTGGGTTTATGTGGTTCTACTTGTTAGAGTCTTTATGTATGGAGTCCAAGCCTTATTATTAGGATCACCTAGAAGATTGTATAGAGCTTCAGACTATTTGTTGAGGTATTGATGATTTTTCCTTGCTTCAAAATTCTCAATTTTATAGACCATTTCTAAAATGAACACGAAGTACAGTGATGTCTAGGAAAATTGATGCATTACTTGACATGAAGTGTTCACATTGTCATCCATGAGATAGCATGAGTGGTAGGAATCTCAGAAGTTAAGCAGATTTCAGTTTTGAGCACTTTTGGTGCAGCAGAGTTCACTTATTTTTTTGACATACTACAATTTATCTTTGCTCTTTTCGTTTTTTACTAATGTTTTAAGTGAATCTGTGAAATTGAAATGTAAAATAGTCTAATAACATTTTTTGGGAGTCCTTCTTTTGTGTAGTCTCAGTTTGTTTGTGTCAATTACACATTCTAAACCTTTGTTTTTTGTTTCTTTTTCTTTTGATGTTACAAAGGGATTTGGATCAACTTATGCTGATGGTGGGAAAATGCATCACCACTCGATAGTCTCACTATTTGCATCCCAGTGGAGCACGTTGCAGATGGTTGTATTGAGGGAGATTCTTCTGTCTGCCATCCGTGCAGGAGATCCTCTTACTGCATGGAGTGCAGCAGCACGTCTTCTGAGATCTTATTATCCTCTAATCACACCTGCTGGGCAAAATGGTCTTGCAAGTGCACTGGCAAATTCAGCTGAGAGGCTCCCTTCCGGAACCCGCTGCGCTGATCCTGCCTTACCTTTTGTAAGGTACACAACAAAGCTCTTATCTTTGACTTTGGACAGCCATCAAGTTTTGTTCTGTAATGATTACATTGCTTGTTTTTAAAACTAAGTAAGGTTTTGTATCGAGATCCATATGAAATGATAGGATAGACCTCTAATTGAGGATGATGATCACTTCTCTGGTGGAAGCTGAAACTTAATCATCCAATGAGCAGCCTGTGATCATGTTTTATTACCAAGGATCTTGGGTGCATACGTATATTACCGAATGTATACATGTACATATTTTACTTTAGGTTTTGAGTTTTAGTTTGGAATTTTGATGCACTCATGCATAGAAAGCAAAAATTTCTAAGTATAGTGCAAATGGAAGTGTGCAATACGCATACACATGCTCATATGTATCTTTGAGCTAGTAGGACACAGTTCTAAGCATTGCCAATCCGTGTATTCTTTGGTTACTTCACCAGTTTTTTTTTTTTTTTTGGGGGGGGGTGGTATTGCATTACATTACATACAAAAAGCTGTCTTGCACTTCTACCTTCTGAGTTTGCCAGGAAAATCTTCATTACAATCTCCTATGCCAGCTGGAACTTTTCCTTAATGATGAAAAGAATTGGACTTAGGCTGATATATGTAATCTAGAAGTGTTTAAATCTTGAGACAACTGTGTAGCACCTTTATGGGGTTTGAGAATTTTTATTTTGCTACAAGGGAACTAAAGCGCTACAGGAACTCTTTTGTTTTGTTCACCTTAATTTGATAGATGGTGGCTAGAGCCTTTCGGCAATAATGCATACCTGCTGTTATTGTGCTTTGAGCCAGTGTGAGGTTGAAGGTACACTTGGGTAAATTGAATTGATCCTTTTGGGTGGATTTGCAGTAGCTGGTGGGAAATAATATAGGCCATCGACAGCACTCCTTCCTACTTTGTGTTTTGGAGTTGGCTCTAAGTTTATGGACTCGTGCCAGGGCAGTGAGAAAATTTGTGAAGTTCAAGAAGAGACTGGTGCGGTTGAAGTAACAGTATTTATCTAAGTGTGTAGGCTTACATTTGATTTGCACCATTCAGCGTTCCAACCTGTTTTGTATCATTGCTAAGGTTCCAGTTCAGTCTGGTTAGAGAAGCTCAGAGATGCCTCATGTGAGGTGATAGTGAGACAAATGGAAGTATCATTAATAGATTGGGATTGATGTGATCTCCTGTGAAGGAAGGTGCTTGGGAATCCAGAAATCTCACGGAATAATCAAGCTTAGGGAAATGACTTAGAGATTTGAAGTGAGAAGAGATATGATGCGGACAAAGGTACTGGAATGTAAATAAGAAACTGAGAGGATCCTATATGGGGAGTAGGAGTGGCGTGGCACAGAATGGCATACATCAAGGATGGGGGGAGTACATAAAACCTAGTTTTTTACTTTGAAGAATGGATAGAAGGTGTGCTTCTGATGCAAAATATGAACTGAAGAGATACATGAAGCTAGGTTTTTTAGGTCCACATTTGTGGTATCTGGCAACCACACTATCAGATTGTATACGACTGAGAGTTGGAGGCTGTGGCCTGTGGGTACCATGATTGACTCGTTATGTACAGTCACCATTGGAGGTGTGGTACAGGTTTGCTGCATTGTGAACCTTCTATGTGTGGCTGCTGGCAAGTTCACGATGGCAGTCAAAAGTTCCCTTCAAAATGATTGCGTGTTCTTTGAAACTTGACAGTCAATTTGGTGTTGGGAATCAACATTCTTCCCTATGGTATTGTATGCACTGAGGAGCTGAGGAACATTTATTTATTTATTTTTACATTATTTGCTGATGTGGGTGCTCCAGGCACTTTATTCTCTTGTTTGATGTTGCATGGATGATGTCTTGGTACACAGCCGAGGTGTAGCATTTGACAATTGCAGTAGGTACGATGCATGGAAGGTAGCTCCACTGCAATATGTATGTTGTAGATGGAATGGAGAAATAGTCTTTTGATGGGGAGAAGACAAGCTGAATTATGTTCTACTAAATTCAATTCATTGTATGTTTGATTCTTTGGGAGGTTGTCTCACTTTTAGGAATTCAATTTTAAGATCTAGATGTTGTTTTTGCTCTTTTTTCTTTTCCCTTCTGTCAGTTAGGACTTCGTGTGCTCCTTCCTCGCCATCCCTCGGGTTCTGTTTGTTTACAAAGCAAAAAATAGTGGAAAGTGAAATGATAGAAAATGAAGAGAAAAGAATATATATTTCCTTGCATCAATTTGGATAAAGTGAAAATTGTTGTAAGAAAAATATCATTATATAATCTGGATAGTTTGAAAATTATAAGAATTTTATTGTAGTTGTCTAAATTACCCTTACATTGACCAGTTCTACACTATATTTCTTTCTCCTCACTGAATCAACTTGTACACCACTACTCTTACAAACTTTCTAGAAACCTTCACCCATCAACAATGAAATGCCTCTCTCATAACCCAACAATAACTAGCAAAATAAAGGACCTGGGAGATACAAATCTGGCAGTAGAAGCACTACCAATCTCCTTCTCAAGTGACACGAGTACCTTCTTTATCACTTCCTCTCCGGCATCACCACCTTCAATTGCAGTCCCCTTCCACCTCTCTGACGCCTTAATGCATCTGCAGCTCCATCCTCATCAGTGACCCTAAATTCACCACCATGATGCCTTCGACAGGGACTGTGAGATCTCTGCCGTTGCTATTGCGATCGGACAGGTAATCTGGAATATCAGTTGTCCAGTGGAGTGAATAGATACTGGTGGTGTTGTGATTGTACATTTTGTGGAGTAGCTCCCCATAGAATTGTGGGCAAAATGGTCAAAGTGAATTGCATCCTGCACTTTCATGGAAAAAACAAAGATTTACCTGTGCTTTTTGCAGGAAACCAATTGGGTAGTTTGCAAGAAACTTTGGCATGAGCGGGAATCCCTTTTTATACATTTTCTGCCATATTTTGTGCTAAACAAACGTAGAGAGTCTCAGATTTGTTTTTGCTTTCCCTCACTTCCCCCACATTCATGCTAAACAAATGAACCCTTGGTGTCCTGTGAGGGATTTCTTTCTAACCGGTTCTTGGAACTACTCAAATATTGACACAGTATGCCCTTCGTATGTGATATCCACTGTAGATAAGCTTTATGTACATTGCTAAACTAATGGAGAATTTTCTTTCATGGCTTTGATACCTTCTACAATCCAAGTCTTGCTTGCAAAACAAAGCACATTGTGGGCTCAAAAAGCATTTGTGCCATATATTTTGTTATTGTTGACATTATATTATTCGTTTTTCATTGAGATACTTGCAGCTTGCGTGTTTCTTTCTTTTTCCCTCCATTTTAAACACAACTTCTATGTCAAATGTTTTGTGTCTCTCCTTGTTTGTGTTCCCATTTATTTGCATGATGAAGCTGTTTGCTTTCTCCCAGTAGGAGTGATAGTATAAACAAAATAAATAATTGAAGGAAAGCTAAAGGAGACTTTCTGATATTACAGAGATTTCAGAGAAGATAGGACAAAGGAGCATGTCTAACCCTGATGTCATAGACATCTTAGATATTTTTATTCAGTTTATGTATGATCATCTCTGATATTTTTCCTCCATGCCTGGGGTACGTAAGAACGAGATACTTATAACTGAGTTATGTCTTTAAAATTCTCCTCCTTTCAGATTACACAAGCTTCGATGCTGTCCCCTACAAACTTTTTTCTGTAGCATTTTGAGCTGCTTAAGACAATTGTCACTCTGGCTTCTTAGGTCTTTGACATTTATTGGATTGAGAAGGCATTAGTGGCCGTACCTTCTGTCCTCCATATGATCTGTCATAGCGGAGGGCACTGCATTACCCATTTTTATGTTTTGACGGTGAAATTAATAACTAAAATGTGCTAGGCTTAAATATATAGAGTTGGAGTTCTATCCTTTCCACATTCCACATTCCACATTCCACATCAATATCTAGTTATCTTTTCATCACTTCTAATCCTTCCAGGTTGCATTCTTTTCCTCTCCATCCCTCACAAATGGACATTGTGAAACGCAATCCAGAGAGAGAAGATTGGTGGGCAGGGTCTGCTCCTTCAGGGCCTTTTATTTATACACCATTCAGCAAAGGAGAGCCAAATCATAGCAGTAAGCAGGATCTGGTTTGGGTTGTTGGAGAACCAGTACAGGTGTTGGTGGAACTGGCCAACCCGTGTGGGTTTGACTTAATGGTTGATAGTATATATCTCTCAGTGCATTCTGAAAATTTTGATGCTTTTCCCATTAGTGCGAATCTCCCGCCTAATTCTTCAAAAGTGATAACCTTATCTGGAATTCCAACTAAAGTGGGGCCAGTGTCAATTCCTGGATGCATTGTTCATTGTTTTGGTGTAATTACTGAACATTTTTTCAAGGATGTTGATAATCTGCTCCTTGGAGCAGCACAAGGACTAGTGCTTTCTGATCCTTTTCGCTGCTGCGGGTCTGCAAAGCTGAAAAACATATCTGTTCCAAGTATTTCTGTGGTACCCTCACTGCCACTGCTAGTTTCACATGTTGTAGGTGGTGATGGTGCCGTCATATTATATGAAGGTGAGATTCGTGATGTATGGATTAGTGTGGCTAATGCAGGCACAGTTCCAGTTGAGCAGGCACATATTTCATTATCAGGGAAAAACCAAGATTCTGTTACATCAGTTGCTTATGAAACTTTAAAATCCGCTCTCCCTCTGAAACCTGGTGCAGAAGTGATCATACCAGTGACCTTGAAGGCCTGGCAGCTTGGCTTGGTGGATTCTGATACTGCTGCTAGCAAAAACATTTCTGGAAGTGCAGGGAGACAAGCCAAGGATGGAAGCAGCCCCATGTTGTTAATCCACTATGCAGGTAACTATTTAACATAATTAAAGCAAAGATTTCTTATTCTCACTAATTATGTTATCATTTATAAATTGCTGTTGGTTTCATATTGCTTTGTGTCGATTTTCATTTACCAAATAAGGAGTGAAGTGGAGTAATTTTTCTCCTTTATCCAGTTATTAAATCTTAGCTTTCATTGACGCTCTGCTTTATCTTATAAAATGGATCTAATAATCCCATTTTCCCATCTTAATTCATTGCAAATGGTCCTGCATGATTTCCTTCTTTGACGGTAATATCAGGGCTGAGTCAACAGTATGTTCAGGCTTGGCTTGGCTACTCAAGGAGAATGTTTGAGCTTGGATTGAGCTCGACCATAGCTTGGTCTTTTTTGTTTGGTTTGGCTGGGTTACTGAGTTGCTCGGTCTGGTTTGTGGATATATAAAGTACTTGTAACAGCACATAGAATATTGAGGGTGATAGCCACAAGGATATTCATTTTTTCGCTCTCCATGCGATGATCGGACCCAAACAATCAGTAGATAGCCTTTTAAACTTGTATGTCATCAAATGGCATAAAAGACAAACTGACAAGCTCTGATTCCAAGTCAAATAGCATCTATCATGTCTCCCAAAAAAAAAAAAAGAAAAAAAAATCAATAAGCCATTGAAGTCCATCTGAATTTACGTCGTAAGCTCTTTGAACTATTCCTTTAAGTCCACCAAAAAAAAAATGATTTAATCTCTCTTTAATTCAACGACCATTGTTCATGAGACTAACAAGCCAAGCCAACAGCTGATCAAGGTTGATTGTTTTGGCTATTAGGCTTGGCTTGGTTCAGCTACTATACAAGCTATCCTAGTTTAAGTCAGTCAGGTTTCAGTCAGGTCAACTTTGATTGCCCCTAAAACTGACCTCACCAACAAATAACAGTCCATTTACATAGAAATGTTCCAATTTATTATGTAAGAGCAAAATGCATTAACATCCTGTTTTAGTTGAATTAAACATGATGAAAACATAGTTGCTTTGAAGCTGTTGTACACCTAGACTTAAACCTATTTCTTTTTAACTCAAGCTGGCAAATATGTTAGCATTCTATAGAACACTGTTTTAATGTATCAATTTTTCTGTTGCAACAGTCTCAGGATTGCTTTATAATTTGAATGCATATATTACGAAAATGACGTGCATTAGTTTCTGTTTGCATTCAACATCATCAGTTACTGCAGATGTATGCATGCTTGTGAAACCGTATGCATGATGTTCAAGTACCTTCATGGATAAAGTTATGGGGTTAAAGTAACCTTTAAGGTAGTTACAATTCCACCCACCCCCAATTTTTTGTTTAGCTTCCAACTTTAGGACTAAGAAATTCTTTTTCCAATCTTAAGCCACTATTTATTTGTTAAACAGAACAAAACTGATTCAGTTCGGAATTTGTGTGCATATATAATGTGATCAGAATTTTTTTTTTGATAATTGTTTAGCATACAAGACTTTGGTTAATCATATGACATTTTTGCCAATATTTCCTCAAAAGAGAAATTCCTTGCTTCATCCCTGGTACACATGCTGAGCCTTATGAGAGAAATCTAAGATCATGCATTGCCTTCTATTTGGGTTTGATTGAATTTAATCTACCCTACTGTGGTCTCTAGTTCAATCAGATTTGAGTGAGATTGGGAGCGGCTTCTTTGTGGTATTCGATTTGATAGGCTAGTGAGTAGTGAGATATGATAATGGGTTATACACTTATGCTGCAGTGTATTATCAGTCAATTATATCTATGACATGTTAAAAACAGGGGTTTTATTATTATACAGTTAAAAAAAAGACTATGATGTAAGAAAATTTACATGTTCATATTCACCGGACTCATGTTTATGTTGAAAATGTTCATGCTTATCAGAAAACAAAAAGAAAGAAAAGAAATGTACATAAATGAATGAACCTTTTCATATGGGAAGTGTTGCTTGATGATGCTGTTAGAACATCCAACTCAAAACTAATTGGCAATGAGTGGGAGTGGCCCCTCAAGTATATAAATCAACCTTGGGTGGTCTTAATTATTCGATGTGAGATACAAGCTCTCTTTACACCCTTAGTCACGTGGGACCCGGGCTTGTACATGAGACTATTAAACAAATAACCAGCCAACCAACCATGCATAACTAGAAATTCAAATGTGTAAAGAGACCGAGGATCAAAATGTCGTGTCGACATGTCTGAAACGTTTCGGAATTTCAACACACCGACACGAAACATGGGTTGAATCCCAAAATTCCAAAGTTTCGGTCGAAACGTTACTGTATCAGACCATTTCGATCGAAACAGAACCGTTTCGGTCGAAACATGTCGAAACCATGGTTTGAAAAATCGGCCGTTACTGTGCGTAACAGTCGTTATTGTGCGTAATGGCCGTTACGTAACAGTAACAGAGGTCGACGATACCGTTACACCCCGATTTATCGGTAACAAAAAAAATCTACATGTAACGGGTGTTACACCAGGGTAACGGAGCGTAACGGGCGTTACAACCCGTTATATAACCGTAACGGCCGTTACACAACAATATCTCTTGATTTTGTTACCCGAAAATAAGAAAATCAAGAAGAATATATGAAAGGAGAAGAGTAGAAATTAATACAAGGAGGCATGTAGATCTGGTATCTCTTCAATGATCAACTTCCAAACTCTACTGCGTGACTACTTTTGGTGGAGTTTCCATGTTTACAATGTTTAGTCTATAGGGGAGAGAGTTTGTAGGAGATTATGTTAGAGTTGTAGAAGATTATGTTAGAATTTTTTTTATCATGGGTGAAAAGACTATGCTGCCCCTTCTTGTGAGAATAGGAGGTTAACATATTTTTTACATGGCCCAATAGCTTTTACATGGCCCAATAGAGTAACAGATTTTTTGTTTTATATTTTGATAATATTTTTTTGGGAATGCATACTCATAATCAAAAAAGGATTTTTGATAAAATCTCAATTGGCTATTGTTTTTAAATTCTCACAGAAATATTTAAGTGGGTTCCCTTCAATTAAAAGTCACTAGAAAACTCTTATCATGTAATTATTAAAAGATAAATTCATATAACATTGTTTATAATATAATAAAATGTATAACATATCACAAAAGACCTATATTTACATAAGTTTAGAGTTAAAAATACAAAAATTTGCTTTT
>CM042198.1:11390845-11405067 GCA_023539305.1 Ilex asprella
TCATTGTGTACACAATGATTTTAATATTAATGAAATAATATTATTTATTAATTTGAGGCCACAATTTAAATTAATAAATTAATATTATAATAAAATTATATTATTAATTGGATTATATTTTAATTTAAATTATTTCCGCCTCATGTCAAACCTTTTTTTCCTCCAATTTAAATTTATTCTTATATAAATGGATGTTAACCGAATAAATATGTTAAATTAATCAATTATTTAGCTTATCTTTATAATAAATGGATTGTATTTGTATTTCTATATGCTTCCACATGTTTTTATATTTTTTTTGCGTTTCTATTGCGTTTCCGAAACGTATCCGTTTTTGAGTTGATCGAAACGGTACTTCGAAACGATATTTCGATCCTTGAAAGAGACTTGGTCCATTGACCACTCCTTTGGGCATCAAATTCAAAATCAATTGACAATGAGTGAAGTGGTCCCTCAAGCATATAAACTAACTTGGGGTGGTCCTAATTATTTGATGTGAGATACAAACTCTCTTTACAAATGCATCTTCCTTCATAATATATCATTGCTTTTGCAGATTTCCTTTCTACCAATATGTCCGTGTTTTATGACGCTTTCCAAAATTGAAAAGGTATTCATCAGCATGCTCACTGCCTGGAGACAAGTTAGTTCCACGTATGGGAATTCTGTCACACCACCCATACTTTGATGTAGTTCTCTCTAAAGTAACTGATGATAACCATCATAAAAACCCAAGGAAATAGGTGGCTACTGGAATGAAGAATTTTCTTTTTGTTGAGGTGGGGAACACATGCATATTTGTGCCACCCATCTGGTAATGTTGATCTTTAGAAACGCCATGACTTGTGACCACCTCATGATCTGTTGTGATTATGACTTTTGGCTATTGAAGCTTTATTAATTCCTTTATTTCATGATTTGGACTGCTGAAAACTATTCAGCTAAACTTCTTATTATCTTTTTTCCCCATCAGGTCCATTGAAAAATTCTGGAGTGACAATGACAAATGAGTCTGCCGTGCCCCCTGGTAGACGCTTGGTTGTTCCCTTGAACATCTGTGTGCTTCAGGGCTTGTCTTTTGTGAAGGCCCGTTTGCTGTCGATGGAAATTCCTGCACATGTGGGTGATAATCCACACAAAGCAGTTCATGTGGAGAGTGGATCAACTGCAGAGCTTAACGGTTCTGAAAGTCAGACTGATAGATTGGTGAAAATTGATCCTTACAGGGGAAGTTGGGGACTACGCTTTCTTGAACTCGAGTTGTCTAATCCAACTGATGTTGTGTTCGAGATTGGTGTTTCCGTCCAGCTGGAGAACTCTGTTAATGATGTTGGCCATTCTGTTGACTGTGGTGGTACTGAATTCGGTTATCCAAAAACGAGAATAGACAGGGATTATACTGCTAGGGTACTGATACCGCTGGAACATTTCAAGTTACCCGTTCTTGATGGTTCCTTTCTTGCAAAGGATTACCAAACAAATGGGGCTACCAATAGTAGAAGTTCAAGCTTCTCGGAGAAGAATACTAAAGCTGAACTGAATGCTTCTATCAGGAACTTAATTTCCAGAATTAAGGTCAGGTGGCAATCTGGACGGAACAGCTCTGGAGAATTAAATATCAAAGATGCAATACAGGCCGCCCTTCAAACATCCGTGATGGATGTGCTGCTGCCAGATCCATTGACCTTTGGCTTTAGGCTTGCTAAAGACTATTCAAGAGATGCTGCGAAACTTGATTCACCAAAAGAATCAGATATTCAAGTTCACTCTCATGCGTCTAGAGGTTCTGTGCTGGCACATGATATGACTCCAATGGAAGTTCTAGTTCGAAATAATACCCGGGAAAAGATCAGGATGAGTCTTAGTATAACATGCAGAGATGTAGCTGGAGAGAACTGTGTTGAGGGAAAGAAAGCAACCGTCTTATGGGCAGGTGAGTAACATTATCCTTTACTCTTTAGCTTTATTTGAGTAGAAAGAAAGTTTCTAGATATTCTCTAAAATTTAATGTTTGGTTTCTTTGGTTCTAATGAGGTTTTGTTATTTCCTGACAATCTGATAACATAAAATTGGCATTAATATAAAGCAATCTTGGAGATTCAGTAATAAAAATATTACTTCTCATTTATATGGATGGAAATTACATCCGTAAGCATACATGCTGTTATTCAGAATACTATGAGTATTCATATAATTGCCTAGTGTTTCTAATGAAAGAGTGACTGGTAGAAGATGAATCATGAGATTTAGGTTGCATTTTTGGAATCACTTAGAGGAAAAGTCCATCTCAGAAATGGACTTTACATAATAGACTTTCGCAAAATGCTAGATGTTTGGTAATTATTTATTTTTGAAGTGCTTTTGTTAAGAAGTTGATGTAGATTGTATTAAAGAAGAATTAGGGATGAGAAGGAAAGAAGAAGGAGTTGAGAAAACAAGAAGAAGGAGATGAGAACAGAGAGAAAATTTGAGGAAGAAGGATTCAATATCAATAATCAATAATCAAAGTCTAGTCTCCAACAAATATGAAGCCCTATATATATAAGGAGTTCATAAATCCTATATATATAAGGAGATCACAAACCCTAAAATAAATAAATAATCAAAATTACAACTAAGTCCTTGAACAATAAAATGACAAATAACTCCTAAACCCTACGTCTACGCCTACTATAACGAAATATAATCCGATTCCTATCATTTTTTTCCGGCTGAAAAGAACTCGTCTCCGGAGAGATACGATTATGATAATGCTGTAGAAGATCAGGGTCAAGTCGACGAAACTCCTCAATAATCCATGAATCATCTGTCTCTGGACGATCTCTGCACTGAACAAGATAACGACGATATCCTTCATCAGAGGAACCCACAATCTGATCGTCAAGTACATCTGTAATCTGGTCATGTAGCTGAGGTGGAAACGGTGGAAGAATAGGAACTGTAGGTGATACCGATGATGACGCAACTCCACCTGTAGAAACACCTGCTGGCAACATAGGAGGCTCAAAAGTACCATGATAAGGAAACAAGTCCTCCACATTGAAAATAGGACTAATACTCATATTCGAAGGTAAGTCAAGGTAATCTGCATTAGGTCTAAGCTTTCGAAGAATACGAAAAGGACCAGTGGCTTGAGCATGTAACTTTTTTAAAGAATTTTTAGGGTAACGTTCAGGACGCACACGAACCATGACATACTCTCCCACAGTGAATTCTTTATTCCTACGGTGAACATCTGCAGCTAATTTATAATTCTCATTACTTAAAGTAATTTTCTGTCTTATGTCAGCATGCAAGTCATGAATATGTTGGGCAAAAGCTTCGGCTAAATGTGAAGGGCGGGAATCAGGAGGTAAAGGTAATAAGCCAATAGGCTGTCTAGGGGAATGGCCATAAACAATCTCAAAAGGGGATCTACCAATCGACCTGTTGACGGAGTTGTTATAGGCAAATTCAGCAGTAGGCAACAACAAATTTTAATTTTTTATCTTCTCACCTACTAGACACTTAAGTAAATCTCCCAAGCTACGATTTACAACTTCAGTTTGACCATCAGTTCGGGGATGAAAAGCAAAAGAAAACTTAAGTTTAGTTCCAAAGAGTTTCCAAAGTGTCTTCCAAAAATAATTCATAAATTTGACATCTCTATCAGACATAATGGAAATAGGCAACCCATGTAGTCGGATGACCTCTCTAAAAATTAACTTTGCTACATGTGATGCATCAGTAGACTTAGTGCAAGGAATGAAATGTGCCATCTTAGAGAACCTATCCACGACAACTAGAATGGAATCATGATTACGGGGTGTTTTAGGCAATCCTAAAACAAAGTCCATACTAAGGTCTCTCCATGGTGTGTGTGGAGCTGGTAATGGTGTGTACAACCCAGTGTTTTGTTTCCTAGCCTTTGCTAACTAACAAGTGCGACATTGTGACACTATTCTAATAATGTCACGCCTCAAAGTGGGCCAATAAAACCTATCCTCAACAAGTGCAAATGTCTTATCCCTACCAAAGTGACCTGCCAAACCTCCCGCATGCAATTCCCAAATCAGGAAATCCCTAAGTGAAGTACAGGGAATACATAGGCGCGACCCTCTAAACCAGTAACCATCCTTAAAATGTATTCATGACGGTTACCAGCCTGAACATTCTGAAAAATGATACCAAAGTCGGGACAAGAGGCATACTCATCTCGAATCCTATCAAAGTCGATCACATGGACACTCATAGTCTGTAAAACAGCAACTAAACGACTAAGAGCATCCGCAAGCTTGTTGTCAATGCCTGCTCGGTGGTGAAGAACAAAAGTATACTCTTGAAGGAACTCAACCCACCTTACGTGCCTAACACTAAACTTTCTCTGGGAATGAAGGTATTTCAATGTCTGATGATTAGAATATAACACAAACTCAGATGGCAATAGATAATACCTCCAATGGCGGAGAGTTTGTACCACAGCGTAGAACTCTTTGTCATATGTAGAATATCGTTGTTTAGCTCTATTGGGTTTTTCGCTGAAGTAAGCAACAGGATGACTCTCTTGACTCAAAACTCCACCTATCCTTACACCAGATGCATCACAGGCAACCTCAAATACCGTTGAAAAATCTGGGTGTCGAAGGACGAGTGCCTTCTGTCATTTTGTGCTTAACTTCTTGAAAGGCTTTGGTTGCACCAAGAGTCTATTGAAACTCCCCTTTTTTCATGCACTCTGTGATGGGAGCCATAATAGAACTAAACCCCTTAATAAATCGTCTATAGAAGGTGGCCAAACTATGAAAACTTCGAACCTCAGAAATTATTCTTGACACTGGTCAATCTCTAATAGCACAAAGTTTCTCTGGGTCAGCTACAATACCATGCGCAAAAATAACAAATCCAAGAAAAAGCACTTGAGATTGCATAAATGAGCATTTCTTAAGGTTTGCATAGAATTTTTCCACACGTAATGTATAAAAAACCTGTCGAAGATGATCCAAGTGTTCTTCTTTAGATTGACTGTAGATCAAGATGTCATCAAAATAGACCACCAAAAATTTTCCTAGGAAAGGACGCAATAGCTGAGTCATAACTCTCATAAATGTGTTAGGTGCATTAGACAATCCAAAAGGCATGACCAACCACTCATAAAGTCCATCTTGGGTTTTAAAGGCGGTTTTCCATTCATCTCGTGGTTTAATTCGGATTTGATGATAACCACTGCACAAATCTATTTTGGAGAACCAAAGTGCACACCGGTCAAAAGGTCAAGCATATCTTTAAGTCTCGGTATAAAAAATCGATACCTGACTGTAATTTTGTTAATGACATGGCTATCAACACACATTCTCTAAGAGCCATATTTCTTAGGGGTCAACAAAGCAAGGACACAACACATGGACTAAGACTATGACGAATAGACCCTTTTTGTAAAAGTCCATCTACTTGCTTTTGGAGTTCAGCACGCTCAGTGGGGTTCATACGAACCCTGGAACTAAGTCAATAGCATGTTGGACATCTCTCATAGGTGGCAACTCATTGGGTAGTTCCTTAGAAATCACATCGTGGAACTCTCTCAATAGACTATCAACCTCAGGCAAAAGATCATCCTTAGATTCCAAAGGATTCTGGGAAACTTCTTTGACAACTAGAGCTACTATTACGCCAGTTTTTTTTCTCTTTTTCAAATTCCCTATAGGCCAAGATGTGAAGGTCTTACTTGTGAGTTGTTTGGGAAGATGACCTATGCTTTGAATTATTACCTTCTGAGGGTTTTGCAGGTTTTAACTTGATGGTTTTTTCCTTGTGCTTAAAAACATAGGTATTTTCTCTTCCATAGTTTGTCACATCTAGATCAAACAGCCACGGGCGACCTAACAAGACATGAGCGACATCCATGGATAAGACATCACACCATATATGATCTGAATAGTCACCCATCTGAATAGGGACCAAACATCTCTGTGAGACTGGTAAGGAGGTCTTATCAACCCATGCAACCTTATAAGGTTGTGGGTGTGTCTCTGGCTTAATCTGCAACTGAGCTACAGCCGACTTAGCGATGACATTCAATGAACTTCCTCCCATCAATGACGACCTTGCAAACTTGACCCCCACATCGGACTAGAGTATGAAAAATGTTGGTGTGTTTCCAGGCTTCGTTGCCCAAAGGGGTGGATAAGATGCATCGCATTACACTGACACGGTTGTCATCGTTCTGCCATTCTTCCTCACCTTCATCTACTAACTCTAGGGGTTCCTCATCTAAAGGATCAACTTCTTGGTCAACATCATCTCCCTCAAGTGAATTTCCTAACCCCTGATCAATGGTTAAGGTACGATGAGGACACTGTGAAGCAATATGACCCTTGCTATGATAACGGTAACACTCTATGGAAGAACTGTCCTGGCAAGAACTCGTGAGTGTAGAATCTTGACCCCTAGTGGAATTACCTCTCAAGTTGGGGTAAGTGTTACCTCTGGATGTGGCAGGTCCTGATTGGGTGATACCTCGAGACTTATCAAATGGGACAGCCCTTAATGGTTGAGATGCTTCGGTTTGAGAAGGCATGTGACGCTGAAAGGGTGGCCTAAGGTATTGTTCAATCTCTAAGGCTTTAGTATGCTTCCTCAACCGTTTCAGGAGAGTGTAAGTTAATCTCTCTTTTAATATCAGGTTTTAAGCCATTAATGAATTTTGTAACTGTTGCTCAGGGTTCTTCCTTTATGTCACATCTCAGAAAGAGCTCTTAAAATCGAGCTGGATAATCAGTCACACTCGAGGTCAATTGATGCAAGTTCATCCACTTGTCCAAGAGTTGGCGTTGGACTCCCTGCCAATATCCCTTAGTTGAACCACTTAGTGTCATTTTGGCAAAACGAACCTGATGGCTGTCAGACATATCATACCATTCAAAATAGTCATCCATGTCATCCAACCAATCTAAGAAAACAACAGGATCTAGCTTACCATCAAAACTAGGAGCATCTACTTTGACTCTTTGTGTGATATCCCTAGATTCTTCATGGACATGCCTATGTCGAGGATTATGGTAACGCAGAGGGGGAGACTTATGATATTTGTCACGTGGTCGGACGGACTGACGATACCCATCCATGTCACCCTCTGCGGAATTGTCAGATATGACTACCTCAGCGGGATCCTCCTAAAAATTCTTACGACCTACATTTCGTCCAAAAACAGTATTAGGAGGTGGCCTCCTATCTGGACACTGAACTCGGCTCCCTGAGCTACCTGCGGGGTGGGTAGGACACCTTGACATGAGTCAGTAGGATCTATCGGGAAAGGTAGGTGCCTAACATTGTGTGTCTGTCTGAGCTTAGGTGAAACTGGTGACTCACTCTGGTCATGCTCTATTGGTCGTTTTTTCATAGGCTTAGTCAATTGGGCTAGTTGAATAGTAACTTGAGAAAGTTGTTGTCTCATTCCTTTAACTTCCTCACGTAACAAGTCGACTGATTGTTTGGTGTCGGTCATATCAATGGAGAGGGCCTCAAATTTTTGTTCTAGTGCAGTATGGGACTTGGAAAGCTCACGAAGGATCATAGTGAATGTAATGTAAAATTTGGGCTAATGTAAAATGCCGACTAGACTAAAAATTAAACCAAGTAATTAAAACTATAAATCAATGCGAATGGCCACACATAAGAACAAGCTTATTATGAAGAGATTCAAATAAACGTGAGACAAGCAACAATGGGTTTAACAAGAAATTGGGCAAACTAAGTTATAAAGATGGTGTGTGGGAACAACAAACAAAGAAGGTTATGAAGGTGGTATGCGAGAACAACAAACAAAGAAAGTTTTTTTTTTAATTACCAATAAATATAAATACTAGCCACCAATTCTCAACGAAAAGAACTCGTACCTAGTGTTAGATGTAACTCCAAGAGGATACTTGACACTTTAGAAGATGATCCTACGAATTCTGGAACTTTCTTGGGTTTTTTGTAATTTTTAGAACTTCTGAGGTGATGTTTCTGTAATTTTATGAATCTATTGGGATGTTTTTGCAATACTGGAACTTCCGGATAATATTTCTACAATTTAGTAGAATTTTTGGGGGTGATTTTGTAATTTTTTGGGTCTTCTGGGGATATTTCTGTGATTCTAAAATTCTTGGGGAGGTTCCTGTAATTCTGGAGCTTTATGGGGGTGAAAGGGTTAAACCCAATGTCTTCTTCCTTCACACGATGGATTTCTCTCAATAACCAGTTGCACAAATATCAGACGGAGCAGTGACTACCTTGTGAACTGTGGGTCAAAATTCAACCCACCAGGCTACTGCTACAGTGAGGACGACGAAGGCAACACCCCCAAACGACGATGTAACGATGAAATCGAGGAAAAGCCGAAGCAGCACAGATCAGCTGCAGAGAGATGAACAGAACAGTCGTGTGAATAGTGTGATGAACAGTAACTTTTTTATGGCTTTTTGTGCACGATAAACAGTACTGTATGAATAGTATTTTGTGAACAGTATGTGTGAACAGTGCACAAAACAGCGCGTGAACAGTGCGCTCGAACAGTGATTTCTGTGAATAATTTTTTTTCCCGATGAACAGTGTTGCTGATATTTTTGTGATTTGTACGAATCGAAGTTGGGCTCTGATACTAAATTGATGTAGATTGTATTAAAGGAGAATTAGGGATGAGAAGGAAAGAAGAAGGAGATGAGAACAGAGAGAGAATTTGAGGAAGAAGGATTCAACATCAATAATCAATAATCAAAGTCTAGTCTTCAACAAATATGAAGCCGCTATATATATATAAAGAGTTCACAAATCCTATATATATAAGGAGATCACAAATCCTATATATATAAGGAGATCACAAACCCTAAAATAAATAAATAATCAAAATTACAACTAAGCCCTTGAACAATAAAATGACAAATAACTTCTAAACTTTATGTCTACGCCTACTATAACGAAATATAATCCGATTCCTATCAGAAGTGCATCTAAAAACATAAAATATGTTGGGTGGTAATGCCTTAATTGACGATTTTACTCCTTATCTTATTATACACACATATATTCTTTAAATAAAGTGCATCTATGTTAATGGTGTCAATCTAGTAATGTTCGGTCGTGCCATTTTGGGTTTCATATTCAGTATTGGTCAGCTTTAAATCAATCTATTGATTAATCGTGTTAGATGTCTTGCATTAATCACACATATTATTGTATTGTGTTCGGTAGACCTCCATGACTCGTGAATAAAAAATTCACGAATAAAACAACATTATAATTCAGCATGATAAATTAGTATTTCGGTTTAGTTTATTGATGTATGTGGTGTACACATTGGCCATTATTTCTTTTGTAGGGGTAAAATATTAGGTGACAAATTAAGGATAGTAATAGACTTAACTCTTGTTATTTAAAAAAAAAAATATTTGAGCCACCAAACAATCCAAAGTTTTGTAAATGAATTTCTTGGTGTCAGAAGCCCATATAATATGTGTGCAAAATGCACCCTTAAGATTTTGAAAAACCCTGCGAGTGACACAAATAACCATAAGGATTAAGGAGTATTTTTGGAAAACCTCATAGGATTGAGTTTAGGATAGAGCAACAGAGATTCTCTGTTGATTTTGAGGGATCTAATACCTTTCGATTTGCATCACGGAGTGGAGTAAATTGGGTCTCTTTATTGTTGTTTTAGCCGTGATAGTGTCCTTTGGTTAAATGATGTATTTTCTCAAATCTTGGGATGAAATGGCTAAAGTGTTCTTTCCTTGAGGAATTAAGGGAGGGAAGAAATTGTGTTTGTGTTGAAGTGGAGGCCAGCCACTTTAAAATTTTCATTTTAATCTCCAAATTGACGAATAATGGCAAGAGGAAAGGTCTCATTATCCTAGACGAGGCCAATATGGAGGGATAGGGTGGTTTTGGATGGATGCTTGGTGACTTTGTACATGGCCGTAACATTTCGTGAGGTGGAAACAAGGATAGGATTGAGAGTAGGTGGGAACATTGAAAATTGTTCAAAAAAAGCTTTTGATTGATGAAATATTTTCGAGGGAAAAAGAAAAATGGAAATGTAGTGGTTTGCATTAGAGAAATCTTGTTTCATCTTGTTTTGATGTAAATTTAGTGTTTTTCAAACTAATAAAGCAATTTTCTTTCGTAAAGATTACAAAACATGTAGATGAAATTTATAGGGTTAGAAAGTGCCTCATTGAGGTGTCAATTATGGTGAAGTCTTGGAACGAATGAGGTTCGCAAAAAATTTCATTCTTGGGAAGGTGGATTGTTGTAGAAGGATTGCCGTTTTATTTATGATATCGATAAGTTTTTTAGAAGATTGGGAAGTAGTGTGATGGGTTCGTTGAGGTCGATCATCAAACCGAGAATCGTGGAATTTGTTTGAGACGTGAATTTGTGTTCAAAAACCAGAATCTGGCTTCCTTAGGACCTCACTAAATATCAACTTCCATTGGAAAATGTACCCAGATTCAAATTAAGGTTTTCTCTTGCTTGGGAATAATGATACCAAAAATTGATACACTAGTACAGAGGTTGAGATGAAGGGAGCGTGTAAGAAGGACACATGACAATAGGTTAGGGAGTTTGGGGGGATAATATTTGTGTTCTCTTGAGTGTTGAGAGTAATGAGGAGACAGTTGAGGGATTGGAAGATCACTCAATTAGTAACGTAATTAAGCAAAATAATTGCGTCAAATCCCATGATTTGGGAAGTCTAAATCTGATTTGACGATAACACAGTTTTGTGAGGTGGAAATAAGGTGAGGTCAGAGGTGTGAAAGTAGGTGAGAACACTCAAAATAGTTCAAAAAAAGCTTTTGGTCGATGAAATTTTTTCAAGGGAAGAAAAAAAATGGAAAAATATTGTGGTTTGCATTAGAGAAATCTTGTTTCATATTTGGAAGGAAATTTAAAGGGCTCTGTCAAAGGCATTGAGTTTTGATGTAAATTGAGTGTTTTTCAGACCAGTAAAACAATTTTCTTATGTAAAGATGACAAAGAGGTGAACGAAATTTGCAGGGATGGAAATTGCTTCCTTGAGGGGTCAATTATGGTGAAGATGCGAAGGTGGAGTCTTGAATTGACTAAGGTTCACGACAAAGTTTCGTTCTAGGGAAGGTGGATTGTTGTACAAGGATTATCGTTTCATTTATGACATCGATAAGTTTTTTGGAAGATTGGGGAGTAGTGTGGTGGGTTTGTCGAGGTCGATCGTCAAACCGAGGATTGTGAGAATTTGTTTGACGCGCAAATTTGTGTCCATAAGCCAGAATCTCACTTCCTTAGGACCTCACTGAATATCAACTTCAATTGGAAAGCATACCTGATTTAAATTAAGGTTTTCTCTTGCTTGGGAAGAATGAGTCGTGATGAATGGACGAGATTGTTTGAGGGTGGTGGTACCGAAAATCGATACATTATTACAGAAGTTGAGATGGAGGGAGGGTGTAAGAAGGGCATGTGGCATTAGGTTAGTAAAGGGGGAGATAATATTTATGTTCTCTTTAGTGTTGAGAGAAATGAGGAGACAATTGAGGGTTTGGAAGATCACCCAATTAGTAACATAATTAAGCAAAGTAATTGTGTCAAATCCCATGATTTTGGGAATTCTAAATGTGATTTGAATATTGAAAATAGTGTTAAAGTGGTTTAATGACAGAGGTAAAGGCGTTTTGATGACTGTGGCCAAGATCCAAAAGTTGTTAGGGAGAGTGTTGTGGGCTTCAAGGAAAAGACATCATCGAATATGGCCTAGTGGAGGAGAGTTTTTTTATCCTATGCTTCTCTTTATTTCTAATAAGATGGGCCTTCAAGGATTTGCCCATTTTTTCCTAAAATTGCAAATTCTTTTTGTAGGACTTTGGGCTCTGTCCAGCCCTTAAGTAAACCGAACTCTTTGTCAATAAAGGAGAAACCCTTAGCTAGGGCTTCAATCTCTGTAGGCGATATTGGGGAGGCAAAGGAGTTTCGACGCTGCAAGGTTTCAGAGGGGGCCTTGCAGGGGTTGATGCTAGATATGCTTGATAATTGTGTAAAAGGAAGTGACAGGCAATACTGATTATGTGAAGGAGGGGATTTTGGACGATTTTTGAGGGGGATATTGATAATAACGGTGTGCAACAAAGGATGCTGTTAGAGGTGGAGGAGGGATATTTGAATGTAGATGACGTTGGACTGCTCTCTATTGGGAGTGGAGATTCTGATAGCAGCTCGGATGATGGTTCAGATTGCAGCAAAAGTGGGCTGAAGCTCAGATTGAATGCTGAAGAGGTTTTTTGTGATGCTGGGGCGATGTTTGACATGAAGGGTGTTGAAAATTGGTCTGGCGATAAAACATGCAAAGACAGAAGGGGTGATCTGGTCGGTAATGATCATCTTTGCACTTCGGACGTGTGCTGAGAACCTCAAAAGTCTTTAATGGTGGCTAATTTTGAGGAAGGGTTGCCTTCTTTCTAGGGGGTGTGGTATATCTGGGTGTTGGTGGAGGTGGTCAGTCCTCGTAAGAGTCAGAAAATGCTATGTTTGGTCAAGGGTCAGGGTCAGGCTTTTTTGTTTCTGCCTTAAGGGAAGGGTTTGGATTCCTCTGAGAAATGTAGTTCTTTGGGCATTAGGGAACGCCCTGAGTTGGGCCTATTTTAGTTGAACCGTTATTGGTTTCCTGTGAGCCAAATTTGTGCCCCAGTAATGGGGATTCCATTGTTAATTAGACACCAGGAAATCATCAGGTTGTTCCCTACAGGGATATTGTTTACTATGGAGGGGATGGGGATTGGTTTGAATTGGGGGAGACATTTACAGGTGAGGATAGATTTTTTATTTATGATGAAGCAATATGGGTTGTCCTTAAGATTTCTTAAGGAAGATGGACTTATCCTTAGTTTGCGCTAAAAAGAAGGGTAAGAATAAGGGGGATGGGAGAGTGTGAGGAAAGAGGAAAAGGATTAGAGATTACGATGGGATCAACTATGATGGTGGGAGAGTTAGGAAGGAGGTTGGGGGAGAAATAGTAAGTTATTTTGTCAGAATTTAAGTTGGAAGTTGTTGACAGGAGAGTTTTTAAGAGTGTGTGGGGATCTGGATTTAGGAATGGGGTTTCTCACCCTCTCTGGGCAGCATATTTGTTTAAGTTAGTGCCTGTTTTGGATGGTGCTTCAATGTGTGCTGTTTGTTTTTAGGGCTGGACGACTTGTCCTACTTTGCTCAGATGATGTAATCTTTTGTTTTGCTTATTAATAAAATTATTATTTCTTATCAAAAAATATATAAATGTCAAGTTCCAGTTACATGCTGTTATTCAGAATTATTTGGGCAAGTGTTTATGTCTGTGCATTCTTATTGATTCACGAAACAGGTGTTTTGTGTGGTGTAACCATAGAGGTCCCCCCGCTTGAAGAAATCAAACATTCATTTTCCCTCTATTTCTTGGTCCCGGGTGAGTACACATTGTTAGCTGCTGCTGTGATTGATGATGCTAATGAGATCCTAAGGGCCCGTGCAAGAAGTACCTCACCAGATGAGCCAATTTTCTGCCGTGGCCCCCCATTTCATGTCCGAGTGAACGGGACTGCCTGAAATTTGATTGTCCTATGAACATATTTGTTTAAATCAGTGAAAATTTGCCTTTTAAACAACCGTGGACCGGCTTTAGTGACACCGCCATTGCCATTGCCATTTTTTCCTGTGTTCTGCCCAAAATAACTATATGTTATCTTTTATCAATATAGTTCATTGAGAATTTTGTTCGTGTATATTAGGATTTTTGAGTGCTTGTAAATCCATAATGGTACATTATCCTCCAGAAATAAATTCTTTTGCATTGCAAGCTATCTTGATTCTTTGATCCTTCCTGTCGGTAGTTAAATCTGGGTGACTCAGCTCTCTCTCACTCTCTCTCGATCGATCGATCGATTAAAAGCTGAACTACAATCCTGAGTGTATATTTGGACCACAATTCACTGTATTACATTTTTCTATTAATTCTCTCAATACTAGATCACGTACAAGGAGCATAATATAATTCAATACATGGTAAGTGTTGGAATATTAAGGACATGGGAATAAAAATCCCTCAAACAGGTATGAAGTAAGATTCAAGATGGCCATATCTATCTATCTATACATAAAATATAGCTACGTAGTTAGCTTAGATGAGTTCCAAAATTCTGTTCTAATTTTCTTGAATTTTTTTATTTTTTAAATTGTTATATTTAATTTGATTTTATGTC
>CM042198.1:11410067-11434300 GCA_023539305.1 Ilex asprella
AAGTCTATTAGATTCATCTTGCACCTGAGATGATCCATGACAGATGGGCAGGTATAAAAGAAACAAATTAACACATCCCCCCCGCCCCAGAGTAGTACTAAGTCCATGGACTAGCTTTCTCCATGCCTTCTTACTACACTAAAAAGGCCAAAGGGAATTATTCTCTCCACCCAAATTACCTTGTCATACAAGTATTTTATGTCCTACCCACCTTTTTGGTTCCAATTTTCCTTATTGTTTAGTACAACCCTACTTGGGCTCCACAGGTTGAGATTACATATGTATGTTTTTTCCTACAATACATTTCATTAATATCCAAACAGCAGGGTTAAAGATATCAAATGTATTAAAAAGGGCCATTAAATTTTTATAAACACACGCAAAAAAAAAACCCAGGGGATGAGAACAAGAACCGAGAAAGATAACAAATAGAAGGAGAGGAGGGGAGGGGGGTTGGGGGGTTGATACTATCATAAATAGTATAGCAGAGGATCGACGTTAAGTGTTTTATAATATAATTTGAGATGCACAGCACGCTGCAGCTATCAAGGAAAGAGTTTATCTATCCATTTATCAATAGTCATCTCCTCTTGATACCACCTCTTTGCAAGTTGGACGGAGTAAGATGGTGTGCTCAAACTGCGATACATAGCTACCCTTAACGTCGCAAAGGGGAGGATAAGGCTGTCAAAAATAAACAATAAAGGAGTTTCATCAGTTTCAGTTAATGTAGAGATTAAGAATACAACAAATGTAGAACACCCAACTAGGGAAAAAAAAACAGTTCAAAGCTACAATGTAACAACAGTGAACGGAATTCCATTAAGAGATGGCTATGTGCACAAGATAAATTATTCAATTTTCTATCCAGAAATTGCAGTGATCGCATCTGCAAATTCAACATAAGGTTTCATTTTTCTTGCCCACAACATTTTTTTTAAAAAGATTTTCTTAATATAAAACGAAAGAAAAGCTTCATCAATCTCTAGGGATTAGAAGAATAACATAAAAATGGAAGGCATTCCACAGCACATCTTCTATTCATATCTGCTTTACGGATATATTATAATGACATATAAACTACCTTAGAAACATAAGACAAGACCTTCTATCAAGAAAACAAATAGAACCATTCTCCATGATATATATAAAATGAGCTAGTAGCTACAATAGGTTGGTCAAATTCATCTCATGTCTCCAAGTGGTTGAATATACATGATGGATTTTGACAGCCTCAACCTTACCTGTCAGTACACAACAAATATTTATGATAGTTGATCCTTTAGTTACCCTGTTTTTAAATCTCATAAGGGAAATATTATGTATCCCAAATTTGCATCCCAAATGAAGGAAGACCATTAGATGAGTGAGTCTCATCAAATTTTTTAAATGAGACCCACTGATCCACCGGTTTCCTTTGATTTGGGATGCAAATTTGGGTTGCAAATTTTGGATTCATAGCATTGCTCATCTTTAAATATGCTTGATTAGTATTGTGCACTGTTCATGAACACAAACTCGTGAAATACCAAATTCTTGGGTCATGTTTTTTTTTTTTTTCCTTTTTTTTGGAAGCCAAGTTTAATGCATAAAGACAACACAAAGTAATTTAATTAGTTACATCCGAAATCTTTTATCCATTTTAATTAGAGACTACTTGCTATAAATGTATGCCATCCCCCAAAGAGCAATAACTAAAGTAAAACAAGACAGCGGTTACTTCAGTTCTTCTTCTTCTTCTTCTTTTTTTTGGGGTAAGTAAAATGTATTGATACCGTGCAAAAATACAACCACCCAAGTAGCAAAATTTACATCTGCGAAAAAAGAGCAAGTCCAGTTCTACAAAGAGCATTACTGGATCCAAAAGCAATCACAAGAGGCTAATCTTCTAGAAGTACTGTAGATGGCCAGAACTTCTACCAGATTGGCCTCTATGCTATACATATCAATCAAATGAAAACTAAGAAAAACCTAGCCTCCAAAAGGATGGATTTGCCAGATTTGCACAAGCTGAAGATTGTGGGATGAACTTTTATACTTGGGTTACTGCAGTTCTTATTGAGTATTGAGAATGGATTTTGTTCTGCAATCAGTGAACTTTGGTTAACGAGCTATGAATAATTTTTATTTACATGTACTCATTTGTTGTTAAGATCTCTTTTGCAAAATTATGACAATCCCTAACCTATTTTACATTTTGTTGTTATTTTGTCTAAACTACAGTTACAATCATGAATTACACTCAAAATAACTCATAAAATTCCGCCAATCCCTAACCTATTTTACATAGAACCCAAACTGTACGCCTCTTAGTGTCAAGGGTAGCTATGTATCATTTCCTTTCCCTAGTGTTTTTACCGATGGTCATCAGATCACACCTATTGATCAATGCTGCCTTCCTCATCTATGTTCTCCCTATTTGATCTTAAATTGATGCTCCTAGTGTCTCACACAAGTATAAATTTAGTGCTACAAATTTTTTTGTCTGAGTATCCATTCCTACTCATTTTTTGAACTTAAAGCTGCCTATTATTTTGTCCCATGAAGCATATATTCTTAAAATAAAAACTTCCCTTTCAATTCTACGAATACCAGTTGATCTCACTATATGCTTGAAGCACTACTGCACTTGAGCCAAGCTACCTTAATCCTGTAAGCAGCACTATTTCTATTCTCTCCATCTTATTACAACCAAGCCTAAATAATAAAAACAAAAACAAAACCATCCCACACAATAACACCACATTTCTCTAAATCCACCTACTGCATCTGTAGGAATTCTATGATAAGCTCTTTCCAAAACTATATAAGCACCACAAAAATATATATATATTTTTTTCTCTCCATATTATTCTATTAGTCTACTCAGTAAATATAACTTTCATTGCTGACCTCCCACGCAAGCCCAAACTCATCCTTTATGGTTTTTAAAATTTTTGATCAATACTCAATCACATTATCCCTAAATTCTATCAGTTTGATACCTCAACAATCTGAGCAATTAGAATACTCTTCATCCACTCATTAGCTATTTTAATTTTGCTAGCCAAAAAATCTCGTCCGCCAAGCACTTCCAAGCCTTAATAGGAATATCACGAGTCTTGAACCCTTGCTTGATTGCATCTTACTGCAAACACCATCCAAAACAAATTTTATGGTTCTATGAAGAATCACGTTATCTACAGCTCCACAAGGATTACCACCATATTCGTCAGCTTCTATGCTTCCAGTCTGACTTTACAACAATTTCTCAAAACAGCTTTCCATCTTTACTTGATTTTCTCATCATTTATCAAGAGCCTCTTCCTCACTCTCAACACCCTTAACATGATTAACATCTTTTTCCTTTTTCTTTTCTTTGTTTTTTCATTCTCTTAACATAAGTTTGTGAATAATTCTCTCCATCTTTTGCATCTAATTTAGCATAAAGACCATCGCATGCCTAATATTTACCATCTCTATATGCCTTTTTAACTTCCTCTTAGGCATTAATCCCGGTATTTCAAATTGAAGTCCTTGTTCATTCACCAATTTTTAACACACTCCCTTTTTGTTATCAATATACAACTTTCACTTCATCATTTCACCACAGATTTACATAACTGATGCAGGGGCGTAGCCAAAATTTGTTTAAAGTGAATACTTTAACTATAAATTTAATTTTTTTCCAATCAATAAAAATACCATAACATATTTAAACTTACTCTATTATATTTGATACTCAAACATTCATCAGATTTTAGAACGGTCCAATGTCGATATAACTTATACAAAGAAAAACAATAAAAAGAGGCTAATTGCAATTATTTACAATTGATCTCAATGAGTTTTCATACTTTAAAAGTATTATATGATAACTTCATTATCAACAGTATAGAAAAAATATTTCTCTACATAAATAATTAAATCATTTTGTAATTATGCAACTTTGTTCTTACATTTTTCATTCTTTTAAAAAATAAATTTGATATATCAAAACTTGTCTAGTAGTGCCCGTAAAATATGTCCAAAATTTCATATTAATGAGATATGTGTCTACTACTTGATAGAACAAGAAATTCATAGGGTGAACACAAAATATTTAGGTGATCACCATGAAATATACCAAAAATTATTTAAAATATATGTAAGCAATAATTTTTTAAAAAAATTCCAAGTTGGGCATACCCCCCCCCCCTTTTTTCCTTTTTCTTCTATTGTTGGCTCCACCAGTGAACTAATGGTCCTTTCCTTTTGGTTCTCCCAAAACCTGTTTTGATATTCTTGTAATGCAATCAATTATTCGATCCTATACATCATTAGTTGCATCATCTAGCGTTCAATTTTTCCCTTCAGAGTTCCGCCACGTAGTTTTTGGGTTTCTCATCTCTTTTAAAATTCAAAATTGTCCTTCAACAAACTTACACATAAATGTTAGTTCATGTTGTGAGGTTAAACTCTCTCTTAAAAAACCATTAGAATCTTTATCAACTAACTAATCTACTCCTCTTGTCAAAAAATAATATATTTGGTTCCAATTCGATCCACTTCAAAAAGTTACAACATGTACACTCTTATTGGGTAATCTAAACATACTTTACCGAGATGATTGTTAAGACCTCCTAATGCTATTTTCACTTTTATGGCTGTTTTCTTGCATTAATTTAAACATTTGATCCCAAAACTATCGTTTAATCAATTCGTTCATTTTTACTTGGTGGAGACAAGCAGCAACTACATTAATGACATTTTATCCTATCAGATGTTGAATAAAATAATAAAATGCTATGAAGTATTAGAGGTTTCAGAAGAATAGAACGATTTTAGTAGAGAAGAGAAAAATATTATGTTGAGGGTAGTGTGTCAGACAACACAACTACAATGCATATATCAACACAAGGATTATCCAAAGTACAAGAATACCCATAAACTAAAAATAAAACACAATATAACACTCCTAAAATTAGTGCATAGATATCCCTCATGCCTAACTTGTAAACAATGGGGTGAAAAAGTCTTTGCCCCTTTGGTGAAAACATCCGCTAGTTGACATCACAAAGAGCACACAACTTAAACCCTCCTTCTGCTTTTCTTTAATAAAATGTCGGTCAATCACAACCTGTGGCTACCATGCAGTACTTGATTATGAACAATGTTGATAGCAACTTTACTATCAAAATATAGTCTATAGGTCCATCTCATGAATTCATAACTCTTCCAATAGGATTTGAAGCCACATAAACTCACAAGCTAGGTTCTTATTGATAAAGCTTCCTCCTATCAAGGTGCAGTAACATGAAGTATTTTCTATCACCCACTCAACCTGACCAGACTGCATCGATAAACCCTTTTAGTTTCAAGAGACAACGATTGAAGAACAAGATCCCTTTGCTGGAGATAACTTGAGATACTTGCACTAATATTATGGAATACCTCCATTATGTTTCGATTTGTGCATAGTTCCAATCCAATAATGGTATGTAATAGCAACATCAGCAGTAAGGTATACTGAATTGCATGATTGTTTGTTAGAAGTCATGTGGAAAGTCATCTTCAATGGTACTACAATTCAAGTGCAAGGATCAGTCATACTTCATATGATTTGAAATATATACCGTAATCTCTGACTGGAAAAGAAGAATAAGTACAAGAAACTTCAAATGTAATTCTTATAGCCCAATTAATGGAATAAACAAGACTACTATATATAACTCATATCAGCAACAGATAGAATCATATAGTAGTAGTGAGGAACCAATCAGAAAATAGATTATTCCAAACAGCATCAATTGATAGCAATAGGAGCTTACATGTTGGAGTCACTTGATAAACACTACTCACTCTGCAAATCTTAATAAATATTGGTTCGCCAACAGTTCATGAAAACTTACCTGAACAATACCAACATCACACAAATTCTTCAGTGCCATTAAATACTTGGTCTCCCCAAGGCGATCTAGATAACGCCTACAAAAGGCCAGCGTGGAGAAGTTCTTGTTGATTGTCGCAAGCAGTTGCTTTGCTCTGGGCAACCTCAATGGCATGTGACCAACATCAAAATTCTTCATGTAGTGGCTGCATTCTAGATCTTCTCTGACGTACCCCTTCCCTGCACACAACATAGGGCTCCTCAGTCCATAAGTTTACTTCTTTGTAAGAGTACTCATGTAAAGAATTTTGTTACCAGTGGATCCAAAGGTTTCAATTGCATAAAATTCACCCTCTTCCATCTTTGTTTGTTCTCCTCCTTTCACTATTGGAACTGATTTTCCAGCATGGATTTGATAGCCTCCAATGCTATGCCCATTCAAATTTCGGATACTTTTGACTGCCAAAACAGCCAATTCCATTAAACCTAATGCATCATATTGCATGTGAACTGAAGACATAGATGGCATGAACAAAACATACATCACCTTTAAAACTCATTCAAAGAACAAAATTAAACATGAAAGGCAGAGAAAAGCATTGATTTTGAAGTGCTTGAAATCTCTCAAGCCAATATTGTGGAACAGCACAATGCTCTTGATGTAGAACAAGTGTGAGAAACATCCTTCTACAGAAGATCATAAGAGAAGCTGATGTTGGAAGAGGAAGAATAGGGTCAAATGACTGTTGCATGGCTTTTTTGTGGCTTGAAAGGGTTGCCAAATTACGGAACTTCAGAGTTTATGATGGAGAAGGAAGGGTTGGAGCTTGTAAGCTTGTAATTAGGCAATAATGGACAAAGCTCAGGGGCTTTAGGAGTGTGAACAGCAAACTTGGCTGATTCTGTGGTTTTGGTGGCTAGGATGGAGTATTTGAAGTTGAGAATGTTAGAGCTTTGTGCATTTGGTTTTCTAAGGTTGGAAAAGAAAAGGTTCATATCTGAATGATAGAAAACTAAGAACGGGAAGAAGAGAAGAGAACACATTAACCCAATTATTCTTATGCAATGCTGTAATGCTAATGATGTGTCAAGCGATAGAGTCCCAATGAAGAAGTCCCAACAGTTACAATCACAACACCACTATTGGACTATGTTTACTGCCACATCAGTAGATCTGTTTTTTAGGTCCCAATAGCATTACTCATACTGTTTATCGGATGACAACATTATATATGTTTTCATAAGCTGCTGGGCTCTCCAAATACCAATAGGGCTACAACATCAAACTAGGAAACCTCAACTCTTTGAATACTATGGCTATTCTAGGCTTATTTAAAATAGGTACTTTAGTTTCCAGGCTCTCCTAATCTAATAGGACTATGACTTCAAATTTGAGAACTTGGCTCTTTAATTACTAGGACACTCTAGACCAATCTACAAATCAATTTTCTTCTCCATGAGAAATTCCTAATTTTCTCTTTTCTAGTTTCCATGTTTTTCGTCACTAGTGATGCAGCTATGCTTTTTTTTTTTTTTTTGCCTTTGCTTCAGTGAGCCTTTACCAAAATTTTGATGGCCTTTATCTAATTGTCAGAGTTACACGAATTTTGAGCTTTAAAAACAGCTCAAAATTTGGTTTTAAAGGCTAATATGCAACAAACAGTGAAACATCAAAATAGTGTCCAATTATCTGGTTTAGCCCTGTTTAACTATCTAATCCCATGCCCTTAACAGCCACACACATCATAAAACCCAAAATTCTGGTCAAAGTGTCCAATTGGCCTGATAATACAGTAACCATGATAAATCAATTTACACAGGAAAGAGATGGAAAATTTACAAATATATATATATATATATATATTTGTAATCTAATAAATGAAATAAAATAAAACGGAAATAAAGAACTTATAGAAGTATTCAATGATCAATTTTACCATCTCCTTACATGTCACAGTCAAAAGGACTTATGTGACAAAAGTAGTTCCTGAGTTGCTGCTGTTTAAGTCATTTGAAAATATGACCTCTGCCCATGAATAGATTCCATTTTCAACTTTCAATTTCTTATGGAAATGATAATTAATGCATTTATACCGTCTCAGGGAAAGTTTGAATTTACAAGTTACCCCCCAGCGCAACTATTAGAACCTTCAAGCAGACTGACCAAAAACATCGTATTCTCAATGTTCCCCACAAAATTTCTAAAAACAAAATGCTTGAAAAGAGATTCACTAAACAGGAAGCCAGATGCGACCAATTTAATTCAACCACTCAGGAGGCATTAATGTATAAAGCACGGTGGCAATGCTGATGGATTTGAAAGAACAGCATGACTAGTAGTAGGATTTTATGGCTTGGGGGGGGGGGCTTTGCTACACTGTTTGGCTACATTCTTTTCCTACCGTTGGATTTACTAGGGCCAAGAATAAGTTTTTTTCCAATAGTTAATTAGAAAGAGTCACTCACAAAGGTATAATATCATGAAAGAGAAAAATTGATTATGAATAAAAGAGCACTATACACAGTTACAAGTCTATAGAAACATTTAATAAACGTATTGAACACTGATTGCATGAAAGCATCACAATTGAATTTTAAAACCAGTAGTAGTACTATGTGATGTAGAACGAGTGATGGAAAACACTTTCATACTACTAAATTCACCAAACTAGATATAGAGCAGCAGGAATTCTGAATCAGAATTGCAAGCTTTAAGGGTTAGTGGAAGTCAAATGAAGGCCAAAAGTAGACTTGGTAAAAATTAGACGCGACTCTCAGACCAGACAGTGAATTAGTGAGTTTGAACTTAGTTTTAGCAGATTTGGGTGATACATGAGTGGACCATTAAACTTGTCAAATAAATGGATCGACACAAGCCAACTAAACACAACACAAACTCGATGAACATGACTTCTACACAATACAAACCCGACTATGTACAATTATAAATGAACCAAGTACACTTTGAGCAAATTTTAACACAATATGACTAAGACACTACACATTGACAACCCTAGCCAAAAGAACAATAAAAGTTTGGGGATTGATGGGACTTGTTTGAGTGAGTGCGAGGGCAAGGTAAATAGAAGCAAGTTTCAACGGTTTTTCCAGCAACTGTTGTCCACTGTGAACAGTCATCCTGAAGTAGTAACTTTGGTGTTTGAGTGTTTTGGGTTGCTAGGGTTTAGGGTTTGGTAGAGAGCATGTTTGGGCTCCAAAGTACGTATCTTATAATAGCAAAGATGATCAATTCAGAGCTGATAACAAGTTTAAGCTGAAAGTGCAGGATTTCAAATCTGATGACAAATACATATTCTTTTGGATACGTAAAAGTGCATTAATGGAGGTAAAGGAGCGTCACTTGGTCACATTATTTAACCAGAATTTATAACAGGTAAGATGATCTCATCTCCTCGTTTGTAAAGATTGCCTCACACTCATAATGCCTCAATGGCTTCTATGGTGTTTTCATTTGATATTCCCACCAACTGGAATTCATTTCTTTTGGAATCTAAATGATAACGAGGCATTGAGTTTATCACCTCTTTTATCCTTATTGGATGGGGTCTCATAAGACAATCAGTTCCTGATAGAAGACTTATGGTAGGTTAATTCTTAAGGGGTTTTCTCCAGCAATTCTTTCTTGGATTTCCTCGTTGATGGTTCTAGATGACCATAATTTGCCCTTCAAAGATGATTTGTAAGGCAACTCTCAAAGTTGACAGCTGCAAATAACAGTGCTGTGTTAATTGCAAAAAAGTGAGGAGACTGTTAATCATCTATTCGTACACTGTCAATGCTCTTATCGGTCTAGCAGAGGTTGGGTCTCTCCATGATTGCGTATTTAGATGCTTGTTAGTTATTATTGGGAATTAGAAGAGTAAGAAAATTTGCACCCTCTGATTATCAGCAGTGATTGACTTGTTTATATCTATGGTTCATTTGGTTTTCTTTTTCACTTTTCTTTACCAGGCAATTGCTCTATTTCTTATACTGAATTTTGGAATTCCAATTTTTAATAATTCTCCTCCAAAAACTCCAATAATGGAACTATGGCTGCAAAAAAAAAAGTAACCCTTGACACAAAAAATCAAAAAGGTACAAAAAAGTATTGCTTTGAGTCTTTAACCTATCCATGAACATCCCCATACCGTAAAATCCCTGTCCATTCCTTTTCTTCCTTACAGACCAACATAATAATAATTAGGCATATGCTGGGCAAAGTAAACCGATGAGAACATTAATGACCACAACTCTCATGCCACGGAACAAAATAGATGGAAACGGGCAGACTTATCTTCAGACAAATACACAGAGAATCTAAAGCTGCTACTCTTATCCCCTTCCAAGGAAAAGGTACCACCTCTTCCCCGCTCAGCATATCACGAAAGACCCCACTGTAAACCTCCAACTATTATAACTTGGTCAGCACACCATCTAGCACTCAGGCAATCCCACTTTCAACCCCCCAAAAATGCTCAAATAGTTCCACCACTGGCTGCTCTTCCAATCGTGTTGATTCCTCCAAAGGCAGGATGCCGCATCAGTGTACCACTGCATAAAAACTCCCAATCAGACGCCTCCGTATGGAGGCCACCATGAAGAGGGTCCAGAATCCATAAGCAAGTAGGCCTTCTCAACACTACTTGTCATACAACAAATCTCACACTTCCCCATCCCCTACCCTAAACTAAATGTGCATCTAGGATTTTTCCCTATACTCCCCAATACCATAAGCCTTTGATGCTTCCCTGTCTACAGCGAATCTCCATGGTAATTTTCCAAGCAAGACCTGATTGAATATTCACAACTTCATCACACTGAATTCCCCACCCCCCCCCCCAACCAAAAAAAAAAAAAAAACTCACTCAATGTTCTGCCTTTCCTATCCCAACTCACCACATAAAAAGTAAAGGACCTCCGAATCTCCCCACTAAGCATCTCTATAAAATATTCAATGGTACCAACTTCTTAAAAGCATCTCTAAGAAGAAAATTTAAACCAGCTAATTAGCATATAAGTAAGAGTTAGGAAAGGCTTACAGTGCAAATTTTATTGAGATTCTACCAAAAATGGTGCCCTCAACTAATAACTTTTACACGTTGCTCACCAGCCCCTTTTTGGATTGGTGGGGGCTTCAATAGCATGCATATCCAGAATTTCATGAAATTTTATTTTTTTGCAACAGTAAATTAATGCAAATACTAGGATAGCTGGAGAAGTGGTTGGCGTGAATCCAAATCCGTTGATCCAACGAAGTGACAAACAATGAAGAGCACGGGCTGAGGTGGTCGAGCAACAATGATGTTACCACACCGTATAGCCACAAAGGGTAAAACACTGAATTTTGAGTGCAAAAATAAACTTTGCACCTTGCACACCAAACAAAAATCCATTTGGTTTAGAGGGATAAATTGAAATTTCGTTTCACCAACCTATATAGGCCAATCGTGAGCCTAGATTCATCTCAATAGCTCTCCAAACCAATGCAAGTGTGTAGGGATCAGGATGAGCGTAAATTGGTGGAAGTAAGTAATTGATTGATTATTAAGAACTGATCTCCAAATTTTCGTTATGTAGAGGTTCAAGCATTTTGTCCCATTTATTGGTCTCCTATAAATAGACTAGCCATAACCCCTTGCCTGCAAACAATCTACAATAACAAAAATCAAACATTGATTGTGCAATATTTATATTTTAAATAACAAATTATTTTTCCTTTTTTCCCTTAAATTACGCATTTTAAAATTAAAGTCAACAAAGAGAAAATAAGAAAGAGGTAGGAGAGAGAGAAAATAAAGATAGGTGTAGATTAATGGGGTTATTTGACATTTAAGAGTGTGTTGGATGAATTGTCTGATATTGGAGGTTGTGCACAAAAGATGATGTTTTTGAGAGGGACAAAATTTTTTTGGATGAATTTTGTACTATTAGATCAAAGTAGATAAAAATTAGATCAATATTGACCGCTATTGTACTTTTATAAGTTCAGAATTCTACTTCCTAACTGTCATATTGCATAGATGTACATCAATTCCCATCTTCAACAAAAATCATACCTTGAAACACCTTTCCATTGATTTCCACCTCATATGATTCCATCACTTCTTGGATTGCAGCACCAACATCACAAAGACGTACGTCAATTCCTGACTCCTACATAAAACACAACAAACTATTAATGCCATTAATGCATATGCAACTATCATATATGGCTGCATACTAGTTTTGATTTATAGTGCAAAAACAACATGGATTTAAGGTTAGTAGTGTTAACCACCTTGATACCCATGTTTGTGGCTTCACGTGAGGCCTCAAGCAAAGGACCAAACATAGGATTAAATGCCATTGTAAAGGCACAGTCAACTATATGTCCTGCATGTAGAACACCACCAAAAAAGTAGCCCATGGATATTAGAACTAAAAAATCAACATGAGGTAACAAAAAACTGACAAAGTACAATATTACTAATTGTACTACCATCAATATGAGTTCCAAAATCCAATTTCATCACATCATCATACTGAAGCACAGTTTTATCTCCAGAATTTGGGGTCCAGTGAGCTGCAACCCTGACAATGAGATGAGGTTCGCACAAAAAATTGAATGAGGGAAAGAACACATAACTGGTAGGAATTATTGAATCCCCAATCTCAATAATGTTTACCAGTTTAATGAGCATCCTGTAGGGAAGGCAATTCCTGCTTGTAGACCATTCTCTGATATCAACTTACGGACAGTGTTCTCCAGGGTCTCACACAGGTCAGTCATTAACATCCCAGGCTTTAAAATACTCTTGATGTATTTGCGTACCTAGCATGAAGTAAAGCATGATGTCAATGTCGAGAATCGGAAATTTTTTTACAGCCAGAGATAGATACACAGACAGAGAAGCGGAGAGAAAAAGACAGGGAGAGAAGCACACATGTATGCTAAAAAAAACACAAAAAAGATACATAGCAACCTGACGATGAACTTCTGCTGCTTGTCGAACTGAATTATAAATGGGTTTCTCCAGGCGCTCCAACTCCCTCTTTTCCTCGGATGTGGTCCTCCATAAGTTACTGGTGGAACCATCAATTTAAAATGAAGACCCTCAATTCCGAAATACGGTAAACAGAAAGATATAATGCAGATAGGAAGAAACACAAATTCATGAAGACTTCGAGTAAAACTTGGGATGGATAAAATAAATGCAGTTGTATTCATCCAAACAATATCTATTATGTCATTCAGCAGGATACAAGCATTCAAAATGAAAGTCGAGAGAAGCATACATGTGATTTAACACTGGATATATACAGGATGCACGTGATTTAACACCGGATATACTTATGATGCACGTGATTTAACCTGGATATACATTTTTTTTGAACTGACTGGATACACATAGGCTGCACTGCATAGTATATTACCAAGTAGATATAACCACAAAGATGATGCAACAAATTGAAAACACATGTGGTCCAATAAGCAATTGATTTAAATATACTGAATTTGATGCTTCTGTGCACAACCAAACCAACCCAAACCCAAACCCAAACCCAAACCCAAACCAATAAACTGCCTAAATCCTTGTTTAGCATTCTCCTGTATCAAGGGGCATATTGTCAGTTAAATTATAATCAACAATATTTGTTCCACTATCATTCAATGTCAAATTCGTCATTCCATTGACAGTATTACAACAGGTAATCAGAATCTCTCACACTGGTGCATCTACTGATCTACATTCTACTTGTCCAAACAAACTTAATTGATTCTCAGTCAAACAAACCTCAAGCTCACGGTATCGAAACAAAAGGACGGAACCCATGGCATTGTGGTACAAGGTCAAATGAGGAGACAATGTGGATAGAGTACAAAACCACTGTTTTGACCATTGGTACTAGAACTTTTGTGGAACCAGGTATTTAGCACCAATGATCAATTGAATTTGGTCAGCAAAAACTTTAATCCTCTCAAGTGGTAGAATCTGGCCATACAATTCAAAGAAATATTGTTTGACCAGTTAAAGGATGACCACAGCTTTCTGGGCTAGGTTGTGTAGAAATTCATGTGGCCCCACACACATCAACCTTCTTAGCATTGCCCTAAAACAATCTAAGAAGTTTGAATGATAAACCACTACCTTAGAAAGCAAGCAAACTTTCACCCTCTCCATCCACAATGCCCAATTATTCCTTCCCACCAACTTAAGCTGCATTGTTATGAGTTTTCTCTTCTTGTTCTACACTATTTGAATATTTGAGCTTTTTGAATGTTTTTATGTATGTTGAAGTATAAATCCTTAAGTTACACCCTCTCCAATAGCTTAAGCTTTTAGAATAGATGATTGTTTAACATGGCATCCGAACAGGAAGTCCTATATTCAAATCTCACCACCACCTAATTATTAAAAGATTTTCACATGCTAGGCCCAAAAATTATTCTTCAACTCGTCAACACGTGAGGGTGCTAAAGAATAAATACTTGAGTTACACCATCTCTAACAGGTTATGCGGAGATGGTTGTTTAACAATGTACTTATCTTACAACAAAGAAATTGATGTACAGCTGATAAAAACTGGAAGAGGTTGCAGGCAACTAAAATCTAGCATATACGTACTCGTCCTTGTACTGTTGAATTTCACCCTCAGGAAACTCCCCAGATGGGAAGAGTTCAATAACAGGAATAGAAGGCGGATCAGTCTGCTCTGGCAACTCTTTTTTCTTCCTACACACAGAAAAAAATATTACTCGGCCTCTGTTTTCAAATGTAGAACAAGAACAAAAATTATAAGAAATTACAAATAGTGCCTCACTTGCTTTTATTTTTCTTCTTCTTCTTCTTTGCAGCCTCTGGCATAACAGTTTCCAAATGCATAAATGTGGACGTATTAGAAACACGGAGAAGTTTGTTATAAACATATAGCAACAGAAAAATTTTTGAGGGGTTGGGAGGGAAGAGGGAGGGAAGAGGATAAAAACCTTACAACAAAACAAAGGGGAAGTGGAAAATTTCACTGTTTCTGCCCCCGTTCAGCAATATTTGTTAGCACTAATAATGCAACTTTTTTTTTTCCTCCAGGATGTATTAAGTAAACATGAAATCCCAAATAGCAGTCTCCCAAAATATGCCAGAAATATGTCAAATCATCAGTTATCAGTTGAAGACACTCTTATCGTATCTCAGTCTCAATAAGCAAAAAGTACCATAAATGTTAGGTTGCTAAAACTGGTAAACTAGTGGATGCAGGGCCAGATAAAAATCTATTGAGGATGTAAAATTGTGTCCCCCAACCCCCACCCCCAAAAAGAAAAACAAACAACACCACTCCCCAAAAACTTGAAAGATGAGCAAAATGTTTGTTTTCTCCTTAAGCTAGTTCTAGTCTTTGATTTTTATTAGTTTAAAGATTCTTATAGTCTTTTCCAAAAATCAGCATATTCTTTATCATTGAAATGTGACATTATAGAGTTCTATTAGGGAGCATAGATACCACTGCTAGTGGTACTTATATAGAAGTAAAAGGGTGAGACACAAAACAAACGGGTTATCCATAACCCACCAATAATTAACGGCAGCATATAAGACCTGTCTCCTAAAATTACTGGAAAAGAGTTAGTTTTGTTCCACAATTTGCACACTTGACTTTAGAGGTTGCATTACAGAGATTCCATTTCAGTTTAAAGGCCCAAAGTTGCTGTGGCAAATGGAGCTTCTATTTACTATTGTTGAATGAAGCAATATCCTACAGTGAAAGTTGTCAGATTTTGGTATGGAAAACTTCTAAAGAGTATGAAACCATAACCACTGAGATACAGGCAGCTAGTTCTTTAATACAACACATTTGAATGAAGAGTTGCAGCCAGCATCGGAATTACAGTTTGTGCAAAACCATCTTGTTCATGCCAGCCAAAATTTATCTTCCTCCAGATAAAGAACAAGCGAAGAGGAATGTGGACGGTAGCCTGTGAAATATACATTACCCATAGTATGATTACGAGGTATCAACAATTTACACACGGGAAGGATACCACGAGACGTAGGAAAATAAAAAATTGCCTTCTATAATTTATATATCCGAACATTGGTTAGTTACCATCATCGCTATTTGTCAAAGACAGTTTCTTCTTCTTAATTTTTTTTTTTCAATAGGAAACATGAAAATCTATTAACCAACAATAAAATGATGAACGAGTACAGGAGAGGACAAGGAATCCTCATGATAAAAGTTACATACAAATAAGATACATAAAATTAAAGAGAAGTTAAAGGCAAAACTACGAGCATAGCAAGAGGCACAATAACAAAATCTCAAGATTCAACCATTGGCACACACTTAAGATCAATGATCCTTAATAAAAAAAGATTGGTATGCCTTCAAAGTCATTCACCTTGGTACCCCAAAGAGAAGCGTTGAAAGTGATTTTATCCAATAAATCTTCCCAAGAAGTCTTTCGCTCTTAAAAAACTCGTCCGTTTCGTTCCAACCACACCACCCTCAAAACAAAGCTAAAATTGCACATTTCCATTAGATCTTAGCTTTGTTGCTTTGACCAAAGGCGTCCAAATGAATCTCAAATATCGAAGTACAATCTTTTGGACTCACCCAAGGAATTCCAAACAATCCAAATAATCTACTCCACAATTTGTAGTCAGAGCAACAAAAAAAAAATGACGCTTTTCTCCCCACCTTTACACAAAGAGAATACTACAATGGTAAAAGACAATATGAAGGCCTTCTTGTTTGTAGCACATCATTGGTATTGAGTTTTTTATGTGCAAGCAAAAAAGCAAAAAACTTCTGCCTTCAAAGGAGCCTTAGACTTCCAAATCATTAACGACATTGTCAAAGAAAATTTGTCTTTTTGCCAATTGATCTGCTTATGCCACAAGACAATAAAGTAGAGCAATGCTAAAAGGCGATCAACAATCACAAAATTACTACGACATATAGTGCACTCCAGTGCCAAAATACAAGCTTTTGATTTGCTCATGTGAAGCACATCATTGATATTAATCTTACCATGAGCAATTGTCAAATTACTAGAGTGAGGAAAGAGTCGATAAGAATGATCACCAATCAAAAGATCAAGTGATGACTTACAAGAGAAAATCCCCAATGAATCAGTGTCCCACCAACTTTTGACCCAAGATCCAAAGAGCCATCCTAGTTTGGACCAGAGGTGGTAGAAACCTAGGACCATAAGTGCAAGAATCAATCTACAGTCTTGTTGCTAGAGGAATTAGTTATAGTAGAGCCAAAGCAATGTTTTTTAAATTAGGATCCTATATTGGCTCGAGGGATGGGGGCTTACAAGATTCAGGATCGTAGAATCAGTTTGAAAATCGTAAGACTCTACAGACTGAAAAAATGAGACAAAAAAACATATGCAAAAATATAGAATTCTCAAAAAAAAAATTAAACAAGTCTAGTATATATGCAAATACAAATGTTATGAAAAACATGGACTTCGAGAAATGATTGAACATTGATAAACTACAATTTGAGCATTGTAGAGGGTTAAAAATAAAAAAGTGAACTGTTAATCTGGTGGGATTAAGTATTTTAATCTTAACTTTCAGAGAAAGATATACAAAACAGAGATTATAAAGTTGAAAGACTATTGAATAATAACTTTAACTGTTTGACATTCAAACAAAAAGAGCAAAAAAAAAATGAAAGATTATCTGGTGATGATCACTCGCTAAGAGAGAAAATCAAATCTAATCATTGCTTTCAACTTTTCAACGAGAAAAAAAGAATAAAAGTCCTTTTATAAACGAAACAAATTTTATGTAGCTTTTCTTAACTTTCAGAGAAAGACATACAAAATAGAGACTGTAAAGTTGTAAGGCGGTTGAATAATAACTTTGATTGTTCGACATTCAAACAAAAAGAGGAGAAAAATAATAAAAATAGAAGACTATGTGGTTATGATTACTCACTAAGAATGAAAATCAAATTTAATCATTGCTTTTAACTTTTGAACGAGAGAGAATGAATAAAGAGACTTTTTATAAACAGAACAAACTTTATGTAGCCTTTCTTATTCGTTGAAAACTTAAAATTCCCCAATACGCACACAATTATTTAAGACATTCACATTTGATGGGGTTTACTCAAGTAAATGTGGCTAATAAACACATCCAATAACTTGGATCAGTATCCTAAGATCTAGATTGGGATTTAGATAGCCACGATGAAAACTCACCACGGAGTAAATGAAGTTATTTAACCTAGTTTTTTAATAATTAAATTTTTGGGTTAATAGCAATTTTGGTCACTAAAGTAAGCGCATTTTTATCAATTTAATCCTCATTGTATTAATTTTGTTCCTACAGTATCTAATTCAATATTCGTACATAAAAAATCCATTAAATTCATTGACAAAAGTGACCATGTATCATTTATTCAAACAATATCACGTGACTGACATGTGTCCACATCCTTCAAAAACTTAATAGATCATTAGTTTAAAGACCATTTAAACATGAATTGGATACTTTATGGGTCAAATTGGCAAAATGAGCATGCTATATGAACAAAAGTGCACTTAATCCTAGTTTTCTTTTTGTATGTTGATATTAGGCCCTTTTGTTCTTCATCTTTATCTCGAACTTTTCCAAAGAGATTTACCAACATTCCAAACAATCCTTGTTGTGTTCAATTGACTCTGATATCTTATCATCATCATCAAAACTCTCCACCAAAATACCTTTAATTTCGTCACACCCCTCCGAGCACTCGATTAAATATTAAAATCAATAAGACCTTCATCAATCTTTCGAAATCTCAATAACTACTTTCACCTTTCCATAGAAACATCACTGACTTCAAAATCTTCCAAATCTCTTCCTGCCAATAGAATTGCTTGAGATTATCCATTTGCATCACTCTTATCAAAGATTGCTATTGACACTTCTTGCATTCGCCAACAATATAATCCCTATTTCGACTAAATCATCATGTGCAAGGACAACTTCAAGCCTCTTTTCCTACTATGTCAGCTTTCTAGAGGTTTTCCTAGTCAAAACAGAACCTCGTAGACCATCAAGTAAAAAATTTGCCCAATTCTTGAGCTCTAAAAGGCCCAACAACATTGTGGATATTTCACAAAGTACCATCAGGACTTGTTTTGTCTTGGGCTCAAAATATTGGCCATAATCGCTCATACTTCATCTCTCAGCCCAATTAGAAGTCCCCTTCTAGCCCACTTCGATTGATCAACCTTATTCCACTTTAATCAAATTTAATACCAAGATAAAGACAATTACTCCTTCTATGCAAACTCAAACTTAACCACCTCATAAAAAACCTCATTTAACTTTTTTGAGAATGAACTTAAATAGCCTCATTATATATAAAAAAACATAGCCTCATTAATGTTGACCCATCGAAATTCATCCCCTGAAATTGACCCAATAAATACACAAATTTTGTTCATCAACACTATCTTGAATGCCAATTGTTTTTTCAACAACCCAAACTCTATCATCTTCAACTTTGCAATAGGTGTACACAACATCCATGAAACCCTCCCACTGCATATATTTCCGGTGATGATCCATCGTGCATATGGCATTCAAAACTAATCTATATTACACTAAGCACACAAAATCACTCATTCTAACATCCAAGAAAGATTGAAATTGAATCAATGCACTAGTACCAATGTTCACTTTAATTTGAGCTTCACATATTCAATGAGTCTCCATGATGTAGATCGTAGTAAGGAAGAATTAGGGATGAGAAAAAAAGAAGGAGAAAGAGATGAGAAAAGAAGGAGAAGAGGATGAGAACTGAGAGAATTTGAGGAAGAAAGATTCAATATTAATAATCAATAATCAATAATAAAAGTCTCTTACAACAAATATGTATCCTCTATATATATAAGGAGTTCACAAATTCTATATATATAAAAAGATCACAACCGTAAAATAAATAAATAATCAAAATAACAACTAAACCCTTAAAAAGTAAAAGAAATTAATTAAAAGATAAATATTAAAAGCATTAAAATAACTATTATAATTAATCTATAATATCTATCAAATTCCTATACGATCCCCATCATTCTCCTCCGGTTGAAAAAAACTCTTCTGTGAAGAGTCTTCAAAGAGAAGTATCCTAAGAGAGCAACATGAAGATAACAGAACGTCTCATCTAGAATGAAAGAACCATCAACATCTTTCCATCGATCAGAATAAATACAAGAATCTTCATCTGCAGCAATGTATATCTGATCACATAACACATCATCTACCCTGAAATATGTGATGAAAGTGGACAAATAAGAACTGGAGCTAGTGTTGATGAAGAAGCAATTTCACCTGTAGAAATATTGGATAATAAAATAAGAGATTTTGGAGTACCTCAATTAAGTAACATATCTTCTAAATAAAAATCTGGACTAATACTAACATTCAATGAAAAATTAACCAAATAAGCATTATATTCAAACTCAAGAATAGCAAAACAATTTCCATCAGACTTGAACAACAAGCATTCAGTGGGACAAGACTTCAACAATCTTAGATTGGCAATAGGCAGAGGAACAAAGTCAATAATTTTAGATTGAAAAGAATCCGTAACAACCTCATGATGACTTGGACAAGTAGACACTGAATAGTCACTAGTAGATACTACAATAACTAGCTCAATTGGCTTAATATCTTGCATAGGTGTAGACTCAAAAGATTTTTTCACAATTTTCAAGACCAATGATGGTTCAATAATTGCCACAAGCAAAGACTCACACACTTTCTTTCGATATAAACTCTTGTGGGTGATAAGGAGGAAGACTCTGATCTAATGAAACTGAATGAGGGAGTTGAAAGTCAATATGAGTAACATTTTTCTCTTTATCCAATACTAGCATATCTAAATTTTTTGCCACATTCGGATTAGAAAAGCATGTGAAACAACATGAACATCATTCAAGTAATCATGATACTCATTTGTGGTGGAATTAAAATTGGAAGGTCTTTCATGTTGTCTAGTAGACTGTGATTGAGAACTCATCAAGCTATAGTTGGATTTCTTATGAAATCTCTTAACATTTAGATTATATTAATAGGCTACAACTATCGTATTAAAAGTGTATAGCTTGACCTCCCTACTAATTTTTGGTCTCAACCCAAGAATAAACTGATCAATTGTCCAAGATTCTTCAACAATGTCACACAAGTACATGAGATTATCTAACTAGGCAAAATAATCAGAGACACTAGAAGAATGTTGTCTAAGATTGAGCCATTGGTCATAAAATTGAGTCATGTAGGAAATAGACAAATCCTTCTCTTTCAATTTATATTTCATTTCAACCCAAGTGACAGGTGATTCTCCAAAGGGATCTAGACTTCTTTGGATTGTTTGCCAACACTTCTTGCATCAATTTAGCAAAACGAATGCAATAGGAATCCGACATGTCATGCCGATCAAAATATTCTTCTAAATTAGCTAACCAATTCAAGAATTCAAAAGGATCTAAAGCCCCACTAAATATAGAAGGATCTTTGACTCGTTTAATCATATGGGTTGACTCAATGTAAACATTCTTAGACTTTCAATCATGATGACCTCGACGAGAGACTCTTGAAACACGTGCATTAAAGAAACTTATGAGGGACTCTTGAGAGATTAGAATGGTATAAGAACAAATTTAAGAATGCGGTTGATAGTTTCAAGAAATTTTAAATAGAAAAAAATGTGTTTTGGACTCTTTACATATTCCTTAATTTCCCAATGAATAGAAATATTAGTCTCAAAATCTATGAGAGTATGCATACCATAATCAAGAAGAAATTCTGAAACTTTTTAGGGATGATTTTGCAATTTCTGAAACTTCTGGTAGTGGTTTTGCAACTTCTAGAACTTTCTAGGGTATTTTTGTAATTTCTAGAACAACTAGAATGTTGTTTCCGTAATTTTCTAGAACAATTGGGATGTTGCTGCAATTTTTTGAATCTGCTGGGAATAGTTTTTTTTTTTTAACTGGATAGTGAGATTTTTGTTTCGATGAACAGTGCATGTGAACAGTGCGCACGAACAGTGATTTCGACAAACAATTTTTTTCCCAATGAACAGTGTTGCTGAGATTTTTGTGATTTGTACGAATCAAAGTTGGACTCTAATACCAAATTGATGTAGATTGTAGTAAAGAAAAATTAGGTATGACAAGAGAAGAATGATATGAGAAAAAAAATCAGACGGGATGAAAAAAGAGAGAATTTGAGGAATAAATATTCAATATCAATAATCAATAATAAAAGTCTCCTACAACAAATATGTATCCCCTATATACATAAGGAGTTCACAAATCCTATATATATAAGGAGATTACAACTTTAAAATAAATAAATAATCAAAATGACAACTAAACCCTTAAAAGATAAAAGAAATTACTTAAAAGATAAGTATTAAAAGTATCAAAATAACTATTATAATTAATCTATAATATCTATCCAATTTCTACACGATCCTCATCACTCCAATTCTTCGATGTTAAATCATTCCACTAAGATTTTCTCAATCTTGATCAATACTTCCTCATAACAAAGATGGAATGATAACCCTTCAATTTGGTAAAAGAACGAAAGAAAAACAAAAAAATTTGCAATTTCATTTCCGAAACATTTATTGACACATACTAAAATACGTTGAAACACGTCAAAACATTCTAAAACACGCTGAAATATAATTCTTTTGATATTCAACCATTGGCTGACTTGTTAAGGATTCCATGAAAACTTGGACGTTTAGGTGTAAACAAAATGGAATTTAGTTCCTTGGGTGCATCACATTAATGTAACAAAACATAAGCCGGATGAGTTCTAAGTCTATACTCTATAGTTGAAAATAAATAATATTCAAGCAAACAAACCTATTTCTTTCACTACAACAAAAAGTGTAAAATATATCAAAAGAAAAATCCATGAACAGTAATTGACAAAGAAAAAAGAATCCATGTAATATATTCTACTCGGTCTCTTCCTTTAACTTCCTAGATGTGTGCAATCTTAAATTTGACTTGATTCTGTAACATGATTAATGGGTTAGCAATTTATGCACAAACTAGCATTTTTTGCACAAGAACAAGCAATTTTTTTCTATTAAAAAGTACTTATTTATTAACTTCAATGCCCCCATTGCAAGAAATAAACTAATCATAGATTTAGACCCGCATCCCTATGTCTCCTCAGCGCCTCAGTCTCTAGTTTTAGGCATGTTCTAAACTCATCCAACAATTAACAAACTGTTAATAATCTATTGATACATATGACATGTATCCGGCAAGTCATGGACCGTATCTAGCTCCTATTCGTATCTAATATGTACTGGACACAGAAACAACCACCTTCAAGGAGTATTATGCTTCATAGTCTCCACAACATAGAATATATGCATGCGTTTCCCAATATTAAACAAATCACTCTAATAGCATGAATGAACAACCCATAAAAATCCCTGTGCACTACAAAGAAGGGAAAAAGAACCAAGTTAAAGCAAAAACTCCAACAAACCTGTTAATTTTTATTTTTGGTAACGAGGACATACTAGGGTCTCTTAGACCACCCAACTAGTCCTCCATACACATGTAGACTCCATGTCACTTTTACTCTCCAAATAATCCCACCTTTACACCTTGGCCACCAATTAAATCAAGATTTGATTAAACCCAAGTGACTAAGAGGAAAAAGAGACAAACTCACTCACCACTTGACAATGGATCAACAAGAGATTTACTGCCATATCTGGTCTCTTACACATACAACACAAATTTGAATGCTTTCAACTTAATGCATCAGGTTTTCACTGGAGAGAATCTGCAGGTTCACAAAGCACTGCACCTAAGACTAAACCCTTTCACTCACTGTTTGCTTGATTGGTCTGAAATCTTGACTACAAATGACCCTCCCCAATTAAGTCAAACAAGAGAGAGAGAGAGAGAGAGAGAGAGAGATTAATCCAACTAGACATCAACTTGAGCCCTACAAAGAAACCCATTGGATAATGAGGTATAGGAAACGAAGTTTAGGACACATCCCCTACTCGGGCACAAGCATCTAGTGGTAAATATATATTTCCCAAGGCCACCAAAAGAAGGCTCCAATTTCTAACAAACCCAAAGGGGAGCAAGCTCCAATTGTATTTGTAAGACATTGGAAAAAAAATCAAATGAATCTAGTAGCAAGGCACTATCACACTTGTCAATGGCAGATAAAGAAATGAAAACATCCTTCCTTATTCCATTTGTTGGGTAGGGGAGGTCACAGAGGCATCATTCAAGCATTGACCAAGAAGGGAAAGTACATTAACTTCTCAAATATTTCAAGCCTGCCCAACATCATATTAATTTAGTTTTATGATAATCTAAGTTGTTTCAATTGAACAC
>CM042198.1:11446985-11462222 GCA_023539305.1 Ilex asprella
GCTACGAAATCCTCATATCTTGTCATTCTTGTTAATATTGCCTTGTTTCAAGATAGATTATGGTTGGGTAAAACCTAAATCTTTTCTTATGCCTTCAAACCCTTAGTTTACAAAGGAAAGATGTCTTTATCTTGATTTCTTCTTTGTTCTTGATGTCAAACCTTGATAGTAGTTCGTGATTGATTTCAATACTTGATTATTCTATTATTTTGAGTCTAAGCTTGATTTCATTGTTAAGGATTTCAAGAAGTGATTGTTCCTTCGTTCTTGATTTCTAAGCTTAAAATTCATTTGTTTTTGATAGCCAAATTTGATATTAATTTGATTGATTCTAACTATTGTAATTCATGTATTTTTGATATTCAACACTCGACATTCTTTGGCTCTTGATTTCAAGACTTGATTGTTCCCTTGCTCTTAATTCCTAAGCTTGATCATTCCCTTGTTATTGATTTAATTCCCAAGCTTGATTATTCCCTTGTTATTGATTTCAAAACCTTAGTGTTTGGTATTGAACAATAAAATGGTATTTTTGATGATCTCATGTATTTTTCTTCGATTGCTCTATTGGAATGTTACTTGTGAAAATTGGAGGAATATTGTATTACTTGAGATTGGAGTAAATGGTTGGTACTATACTTGTTATAGGATAGTTTGAATGAACATGGGTGAGATGTTCCTTGTAAGGATGCTCATACCAAAGAAACTAAATTGTGGAACTTGCTTGTTAATTGAGAAAAGGGTTGGTATTGTATCTCTTGTGTGGTTGCACGATAGGAACATGGGTTACTATTGATCGGATATCATGGAGTGGTTAGACGTCTTCTTTTGTAAGAACTTTTCCTAACACTCATAGTGGGGTTAGTGCTTTGGAAAGACTAAACCACTATTGCTCACGGGGTAGCATTGGTATGTACTTGCGTTGGATATGATATTTTCGATGGTAACCATGTGGGGTCTTGCTTCATACCTGAGATACGAATACAGTCGTGTATCATTCAGTCTACCATAGACGGTTTCTACAAGAGTCTTGGGTAGTATGGGATGCCACAAGAACTTGTTGAAAATAGTTTATGGTGGAAATGGATTATAAATTATATATGAGTTATTGTTCATTGGACCAGATACGATTTTCACAAGAGTCTTTGGAAGTATGAGATTCCGCGAGAACTTGTGGAAACGGTGTATGGTGGAATGGATTATGCTTTGGAAATTGGTTGTCAACTATACTTGGTTGCACTTCTTATTTACCTTATGATTATTTCTTAAACTTTAGATCTGTATAAATGGCCCTGTTTTCTTTCAAAAGTTATATATGATATTTGTGAAATGAGACCGACCCGTTTTACATGTTTTCTAAACCTTGTTTGGGTTTGGGAGGATTTTCCTATAGAGTTTAGTGCTCACCCCCTACAAAACAATACATTTTTCAGGAGATACTTTAGAAGAAGATCAATAGATGACGAGCATGTGGTTTGGAAAGCTCCCCTTGAAGGGCTGATGGACCCAGAGGGGGGTATCTAGGTTGGGCTTATATTTATGAAATTAAGGAGTATTTTGAGAATATGTAAAGTATAAACTTTTGTTATTCTGCTGTTAGATTAACTTGGATTATCTTGGATGTAATGACTATGATTTGACATATTCTTTTGGGACGATGTATCGATATTGTATATGGTGGATGAAATTTTATTTATGAATGGATTTTATTAGTCTCTCATGGTATGAATGGTTATAGATAGTAATGCATTCCAGGGTGTATTTTGGGGCGTTACAAGTACGGATTGTGTTGTTCAATCTCATTTACAATTCACAGAAAAATAGGACGACTCATTCGGAACCTCCTTCGAAAAAAACTTTCTTATACACAAGGGGTAGCAAAATAGTGACGGTAGAGTCTTTCGTGACCTTCAAATTTATCACGATTAACTGTTCTGTGGCCTGGAACAGAATCACTATGCTTTCTTATCCGTCCCTGACTAAACCCTTCTAACCTTCTGGTTGCAGCATATAACTTATCCAATTCATCATTATCTTCCTCAATATTGAGGATTTGTTCTAAAATATTCGGATAACGATTCATATAGATTGATGAATGAAAAGATGAAAGGATAAATAGTCAAAGAGAAAGGAGATAGTGAATTGAAGAGAGAATGTAATATACATGGATGAAAACAAGATAAAAATGATCATATTTATAGACGAATTATACTTTTTTGAACTTTTATTTTGGCAGTTAAATTTACAAATTTGAATTTCAATGGTTGAACTTTGAAATTTGAATTTCAGCAAATAAAATTTGAAATTTGAAATTTGAATTTTTTGCTATAAATATATATACGTTAAATTGCGATCGTTATGAAAACTATACCCGTTAAAATATAACTATTGAGTTTAATTATATTTTTTAATAAAAAATATTAAAATATTAAAATGACATCCCATTTTGGGACCTGCCATTGGAGCAGATTTATAATTCAAATGTGCCAAAACATTGTTTTAAGGTTGCAAATGCTTGATTTGGCACCCCGTTTTATCAACTCCCTTTGGAGTTTCTCTAACATCCCCACCATTTACGAGCTCCATTTCGTCATTCCCAAGGTCGGAGCTATTCTTAGCACGAATGAATTTTAAATGTGGATTTACAACTGGTAACATCGACAATATTTATTTACGTTTAAAGATCTACAACACAAAGCATTAATTATCAACTAATTTGCAAAGAACAAAAATAGAGGATTACCTAGAAGAGATTGACAAGTGGTACATGAGATTAACAGAGGAGGCAGAGAATATTGGGATTACTGGTGGATGAGAGATAAATGGGCAAAGGTTGAGGTTTATGGAGAGGTTTGATGAGAAAAAGAATGTGATGGTGCGTTATAATCGGAATGTGGCGTGTTTGGGTGATGAGTGTAGACCCGTGTTGGTTGGGTTCATTGGGTGTAGGAATGTGAAGGTTTGGGATGTCAAGTTGACAGAGCCACGGCCTACTGGTGGTGCATATGCCCTCTCCCCCTCTCTCTCTCTTTTTTTCCCCTCCACTATCGCCTTTTTCACAATACCTACTCAACTGGACTGAAGAAATATAGAGCATTAGGACGAGAGGAGAATGGAAGGGAAAATTGGTGCCCAATTGTAAATAAATGTTGATGTGTCGAAAATGCCCTCCATCAGTTGCCATGTGAAAGTCATGCGCGGAGTTTTAATCCCACTTAACCCCTAAATTTAACAGAAAGAACTAATTAAAATGATTTAAATAGTTTAAAGGGTAAATTAAAAAAAATTAAAAGTTGAGGGGCTAATTTAAAACAAAACCTAAAGTTTTGGGGCAATTGATGTGATTTATGCTAAAAAAAACTAGTGTAGAGCATTTGTAAAGCAATATTTAAAATAGCTAGTCAAAATATATTAAAATATTATATTTTTTATTTTAAAGAATCGCTTTTACAAAATTACTCCAACCATATTCTCTATTTTTGCTAACTATTAATATGTTAAGTAAAAAATATTGTATAGATTGACACTTCATCAAAATATAAAATAGTTAGTCCTTCGGAGTGCAAAAAGAATGATTTGGCTTTATAAATGTAAAATAGCTAGCCAAAGAGGCTCTCTAAATATAGAGAACCATTTAAACCCAAGGTAAAATAGTTAGTTCTTTGAAGTAAAATTTTGTGATTTGACTTTTTATTTTAGCTAACAAATGCCAAATACCTAGTCCCTTAGAGATGTTCTAAAGGTATTGAATAAAAGTGTAATTAGTCAATATTTCTAGTTTTTGTTGTAATTATAAATTAATTTTTTTATCTCGTTAGTGTTAAAATTTGCCCTCACTATTGTATATTTCTAGCTTCGCCCCTGGTTCTACCTATTATTGGTTCATTTATGTTAATGTTGAAAATTAAAATGGCATAAAGGCAAATAATACACATGTTTTTACAAAGTCAAAGGGTTGCATATTTCCTAACCAAAACTTGTTTCAATCTTTAAACTAAGCTCTGATTCATAGAGGACAATCAAGTCTTAGGGTCATTAATGTCGTATTTGATAGCTCATAGCCACTTATTAAGGAAATTGATCCATCAGAGATTGCATCAAGTAATTAGTGTAGAAAACCAAATGGATCCTAAGATAGTCATTGCATGGGACCATATATGTTTGAGAAACACTATTTATGAAGATGCTTTCAAATCTATAATATAAAGTAAGGAAAGTTTTAATAAGTTCATCTAACGATTTCAAATAAACTCATCCAACGACTATCAATATTCTTCTCAAAATCATTTACATTATATAGTGACTTCAAATACGAATTATCCCTAGTCATTTAATAAAGCTAGGTTCGGAGATCGTACAATATTTTCTTGTGAGTATTTTATTGTTCATCATGTCATAAAAGTTATGCCCTACACGGAATAAAGAGAAACTACACAAACAATGCAAAGTGAGCGCTTTTCTGAGAAGTGAAAGATTCTATCGCATGGTACGTCTGTTGACGACTAGTTATGGATTTAACCATAAAGATTCAAGATGATGGTGTCGCTTGCTACTTGAACTCCTTTTCACCACAGTGCATGTTGGTTGTATAGTGTTCCTTTGGTTTTCTTGCACAGTTTTTTCGTATAAAGAAATTATTTTTTGCTATATGGTTGGTTATTTTTTGGCTCTAGGTTTAACTGTTTTTAAAATCCTGAGGAGAGTTTAAATGCTAATAGGAATGAGCTGCAAACTACACATTCTGAGTTTGAATTTTGACAATTTCTTAAGGTCAAATCATGAGGGATTAATGCCTCATGAATATCCTAGTATCAGAATGACCTACCTTTGACCGGATCAAATAAAAAATTAGTCAAGATGCACATAAGTTAGTCCAAACATTTTTAACTGTTAAAAAAAAAACAGTTTTTAGTATGTTATGTCAGGAATTTAGTATGCTGGCATAATCCCCGAGCCTAGTGAGATAAGTCAGGAATCCATTTGATGAAAGAGCATTAAAGATTAAAGCAGGGTCATAACAGAATTTGGAAGCTACATCTTCGAAATCCATCGTTGGGTATAAGTGGACCTAAATATCTAGTGAGCACTCGATAAGTGATTAAACTTTTATTTTATAAAGTCTTGAATGATCCGGAAATGACACATGTTAGATATTAAGTTTTGGTCATAGACACGAACCAAGGTACTCATGATGGGTCGACCATTTAGAGAACGTCCAAGAAACATGACTTTTGGAAGTATCATTTGTCACTCAAAACACATATCTGTTAAGTGTTAACATACATATTTATATAGGATGTGCCTCTCTAAGACACCTATTGATTGTCTATATAAACTCTAAGGCAACCCAAAATACATCATAAAAAAATTCCCTAAAGTTAAACTCTCTTACTCTCTCTTACTCTATCCCTATATAACATTGAAAAGTTTTTGTATTGTGAAAATTTGGTGTTGATTCTTGTTGTGTAACAACATTATGTCGCTTGGGCAAACAAAGTAAAGACGGATTTTCAAATTTTAAAGAAACATAGGGCATCCTCCAAAGGTTTTGGTTTAAAGCACAAGAAAGGTACGTGTTTGATCATACGCTTCGCATATATTTTTGATTACCAACTACAAATATTTTCAATATGTTGAAAAATCATTTTGAAATAATATTTGAGCCCATAGTATGGAATCCGGATGAGCAAAATCCCTGGGGTACTCAAATAGAGTTTAAAATTTACATTGGCCTTAAAAATTGAGAGGTTAACACTTAACAGGCGCTTGAGCAAGTTCAGCAGTTGAATTTGCAATAGAAAATAAAATTTGGAGCCCGATGCTTGCTCAGCGCTCAAGCAGTATTTGTGCTACAGGTGTGGAATTTATTAGGCTTGTATTAGTTGATGTTTCAAAACATTTAACTTATTTGTCTTTTTATTATTGTTGCACTTAAGGAAGCTTCCACTCCACCCATTTTTTATAAGGCTCTCCTCAATTTTCTTTGCCACTCATTTTTTGTTTGCTTTATTCAAAAGTTACACACTCTTAATCAAATCTTTTAGTGTTTTTTTTTATAAAAAATCGGAGAGGGTTGTTCACTATCCTTCACGACAAGTGCGTGCTAGTGGAGAGGACACTACACAAATACTAGGAGGTTGTCGGATCTACAAGACTGAGTCATTGAATCAAAGTGGCGAGAATCAACCTCTAAGGTGAATGTTTTGTTTGCAATAAGCTAGGATATCATGCAACAAGGTGCAAGTATAGGGGTAACAACAACTATAATAAACTATCCTAATTCAAAGACAAATGTGGTGGAAATTGATAAGCCCAGATCTAATTGGACCTGACCCAATAAATCAAGCAAGCCCAGATCCACTAGGAAGGCATGCCAAGCCCGGTGCATCAATCTAACTCAGTCCAAGATTCAACGAGTTCAAAAATATTAGAGCACGTGAGAGAGAGATCATCGAAATACCCACTCTCGAAGATTTATGCAACTTTAATTGTACTTATTTTTTGTAATTATCCTCCCCGAAGAATTAGTATCTTCACTCTCATGTCACCGCCTTACCTAAGGGTTTCATGCCTATAAATTATAAGCCTTCTCCACATGGGAGGGGCATCTCACTACACTCTACACATCTACATCTCTTTACACACTTTCTCTCTCCTAGCTATTGTATTTCTTTTGAAGCTAACCATTGCTCTCTCCCCTGTTCACCTTATTTTATCAATAAAGACCCCCGAGCAAATGTTGTCGTTTCACAGAGTGGAGTAGCTCACTCAGATCGAACTATTATATATCTGTGTGTTGAGTCAATATTTACATTATTGTCATTGATTGTTTGTTTATTGTTCATTAATTATACCTTATTACACACTCGATTGTTGATCTTGCATGAGAATATTTTGTGCATCATCAGTTTGGTGTCGGCTATGGGAAATGACTAAGTTTTCTTCTACCTTGCTACTCTATTGAAATCACGACCAGGTCGATGAGTTAACAACAGAGAGACAATAACCTGACCCCCCGAGAGGAGGCTTCGCCTCCCCTCGCACCCTCGAAACCATCAGCTACGGCGACCCCGTGGTCGGGCAAAACTTTTATAAACCATGCAATTGCTAGTAAACCAGAACCAACAAAATCGTTCAGTTGATACTCGCCTTGGCAGATGTCGCCCCTCAGCTTGTAGGAGGAGCACCATTCCCTCCGATGAGAGAAGCGCCGCGACCCCTTCACTTTGGGTGCCAAGCCGCCCCCCAATGTGGAGCCTTGTGCCAGAATGCGCTTGGGCAACGCACGGGCACCCCTTGCCTAGAAGTCCCTCCTTAACGTAGGAAGCTCATATGTTCCACCTCCTCATCTACCTGCGCAAGATGACAAGAGAGAAAACTAGTATGCCGATCATAAAAGCTGTTACAACAACCTGACGGAGGATGTCACTAACCAATGAGACGAAAAGATCAGAGAGGTGCAAAACTAACTTGGTGATGACCTCAATTCCATCAAGGCATAGACACATGAGACAGTGGATTACTTGGTAAGGTACAGTGATACCCCGTTCATTGTAGTATTGTAAATTATCCATTACCCTCAAAGTTCAAGATGTCTGTCATAGAGATCTTCGACGGTTCCTGTAAGTCTCTCATACAATTCCACAACGTGCATGATGAGATCATGTGCAGAGCCTTCACTACCACCTTGAAGAGGTTTTCTCGAAAATGGCTAACAAAGATCAAACACTCCTCTATCCACTCATTTGTAGAGCTGAGTAAAATTTTCATCTCTCACTTCATTGGGGGGACGCAAGACACCAAAAGCCTATTACCCACCTGCTCACCAACAAGCAGGACCGGGATGAAAGCCTTGGAAGCTACCTCACTCATTTTAATGAGGAAGCTCTCCAGATCGAGGAGCCAGACAATAAGGTAGCCCTGACCGCCTTTATTACTATTTTGTGCTCTTCTAGCTTCATGTTCTCCGTCCTCAAGAAGTCGCCCTCCAGCATGCCCGAGTTGTTGTCGAGGGTACAAAGTACATGAACGCCGATGACCTCACCAAAGTCCGTCGAGGTGAGTCCTCCCGAGAAGGGAAAAAAAGGAAGGACATCCGCGAAGACAAGCGGGAGGCGGAAATCAAAAGAAAGAAAACCAAGAGAGTCTCTATCAAGGACCGTCTCAGTCCCGTACCCCCGAGGGAACGCCAACCTTTCATGCCACTTAACGCCTTGGTGGAGCACATTCTTTTCTAGATATAGGATGACCCCACGCTCCGCTAGCCCAAAAAAAAGAAGTCTGACCCAAATCGCAAAAATTCCAGTAAGTATTGTTACTTCCATTGCGGCCACGACAATGAAACTGAAGACTGCTTCCAGTTAAAGAGGTAAATTGAGGAGCTTATTTAGCGTGGCTAGTTGAGGTAATACTTTGTGTTGGCGGGTTGGGAGGAGGAGGTGACTCCAACTCCACCCGAAAAGGGCACACCCATAAGCCAGATAGGCCGAGTCACATGATTGTCGCCCCACGAAGATACCCTGAGATGGGGAGGAAGAGGTCATTACCTTTTCAAACAGGGACCTCGAGGGGATCCAAGTCCCTCATGATGATCCTTTAGTCTTAACCCTGATGGTAGCCAACTACCAGGTTAAGGGGATCTTGGTCGATAGCAGTAGCTTAACCGATATTTTGTTTGCACCAGCTTTTGAAAGCCTTCATCTAGGCAGGGAGAGATTGCAGCCCGTCAGGACTCCCCTTGTTGGTTTCTCGGGAGAAAGGGTTTATCCCTTGGGTTCCATCACATTGCCGGTCACAACAGGAACAACACCAAGAGTGCCACCATCATTGTAAATTTTATTGTACTTGACTATTCTCTTTGCCAATAATATTATTCTTGGACGCCCTGCCCTCAACACCTTAAGGGCAGTTCCATTTACCTACCACCTTCTCCTCCATTTCTTAACCACCAGTGGGATTGGAGAGATTAGAGGAGAACAGGTCTCTTCCCGGGAGTACTATGTGGCCTCTATGAGGGCCAGAAGGCCACATGAGACTCTCCAAGTTGAAGTATTTGACCCGAGAGATGACAACACCTTGGAGAGAGAGGAACCAATAGAAGAACTTTGGCCAGCAGCAGTGGACGAGAACCTTTTAGAGAGAAGAGTCTATATAATATCCTCACTCTCCCCGGAGTAAGCCTCCGACCTGGTAGACTTCCTCAGACGGAACATTAATGTCTTCGTTTGGTCCTATGAAGACCTAGAAGGTATCGACCCTGAAGTGGCCTCCCACCAACTTAACGTCAATCTTAGGTACAAGCCCATCCACCAGAAGTTGAGGAATGTAAGTACTGAGAGAGACCAAGCCACGGAAAAGGAAGTGGAGAAGCTACTGAAGAATGGGTTAGTAAGGGAGGTAGCCTACCGAGACTGGCTATCCAATGTAGTGATGGTTACGAAGGCCAATGGAAAATGGTGTCTCTGCATGGACTTCACAGAGATCAACAAAGCCTGTCCCAAAGACAGCTACCCTCTCCCATACATCGATCTCTTCATTGATGCTACTACAGGACACGAGCTCTTGAGTTTTCTAGATGCTAATTCCGGATACAACCAGATCAACATGTTCCCTCTAGACTAGGAGAAAACTTTATTCATCACCCCGAAGGGCACTTACTACTATAGGGTGATGCCTTTTAGACTTAAGAACGCCAGAGCCACATATTAGCGTCTCATGAACAAAATGTTCGAGGCTCATATTGGGAAGACTATGGAGGTCTATGTAGACAATATGTTAGTGAAGAGTATAACTGTGGAAAACCATGTGATACACCTCTAGGAAATCTTTGATGACCTGAGAGCCTACATGATGAAGCTAAATCTTGAAAAATGCGCATTTTGGTGTCAATTCAGAAAAATTCTTAGGCTTCATGGTCAATAAAAGGGGCATTGAAGTCAATCCAGACAAGATCAAAGCCATATTGGATATGAAGTCCCCATTTTTCGTAAAGAAGGTTTGGCGCCTTAACGGGAGGATAGCGGCCCTTAACATGTTTGTCTTGAAATCAGTAGTTATGTGCTTGTCTTTCTTTAAAATCCTTCGCAGGTCTCTCAAGTTGGGACTAGATGCAGATGAGGCCTTCCAAAAGATCAAGGCCTACCTCGTCACACCACATTTGCTCTCCCATGTTGTACCGGGAGAAACCCTATATCTCTACCTCTCCTTTTCACCCTCTACTGTTAACCCTGTACTATGTAAGCAGGTCATACCGAGGAACAGAGGTAAGGTACTTGGACCTTGAAAAGTTGGCTCTCGCACTTGTCACCACCGCTAGACGTCTACGCCACTATTTTCAAAGCCACACCATCATGGTTGTTACATATCAACCTCTCAAAAGAATTTTGGGAAAGCTCGATGTGTCCGGCCGACTACTCAGGTGGACCGTCGAGTTAACTAAGTTCGATGTGTAGTACTAGTCGAGGGTGGCCATCAAAGCACAAGCATTTGCAGACTTCATGGCTGAGTCTACATCGTCACAAGAGTCCCAAGAGGAAGTACCACTCACTCCTGTGCCCGTCTTCTTATTACATACTACCTTCACCCACCATGAGGCTAGCCTAGACACTACCTCGAGAGGGCCCGATGTCTCAGAGACAGCTCCATAGGCCCTAGGAGACTACACTCCGAGACTAGAAGCCCCCGACTCCCTTGTGCCTACTCCACCTGAACCCTCTGCCCCTTTGTTACCGTTTACTATGCCAAGTTGGGAACTCTACGTGAATGGGTCCTCCACCAACGAGTGCGACAGTGTAAGACTAGTGCTGATCATCCCTCATAGCACTCTATTAAAATACGTCGTCTCCCTCTACTTTGTTATATTAAACAACCAAGCTGTATATGAGACCCTCATATCAGGGTTGAAGCTCACACTGGAGATGAAGGCCCTCTACCCGACAATCTATAGTGACTCACAGCTGATAGTCAACCAGGTAAAGGGAAACTTTGAAGCAAAGGAGGAGAGAATGCAAGAATACATGTAAGTAGTCCAGGCTTTGTTAAGAAGGTTTACTTGCTTCCAAATCCACCATCTGCCCTGAGAGGAGAATGCCATGGCAGACACCCTTGCCAAATTCGTGTCTGGCAACGTACTCATGGGCTTGGCACTGACACTCCACCAGTTTGAGCCAAGCGCCTTCAAGACATAGGAGGACGCTGTTAATTGTACATCCTTAGAAGCTAACTAGATGACACCTATCCGAGCCTACCTAGGGGAAGGGGCTCTCCTGAACAACTCTGTAGAAACCATAAAGTTGAGGATGAGAGCATCCAGGTCTATAATCTTACGCAACACACTCTACCAAAAAAGTTACTTACTGTTATTACTCCGTTGTCTTACCCCCGAGGAAGCCTATTACGCCATGAGGAGATATATATAAATCACCCGAGAGGACGTGCACTAGCCCACAAAGCGATGATACAAGGTTACTACTGGCCTAGCCTGATTAGAGAAGCCCGAGAGTTTGCCAAAAAGTGCGATAAGTGACAATGCTTTGCGACTGTACCCAGACATCCACCTGAAGAGGTCACCACCATTCAGAGCCCATGACCCTTCTCCATGTGGGGGATCAGCATCCTAGGTCCTTTACCCGTGAGTCGGGGCCAGTGCAAGTTCGTAGTAATAGCCATTGACTACTTTACTAAGTGGGCAGAAGTTGAGGCTTTAGCTAGCATAACAGATCAGAAGGTGAAAAACTTCATATAGAGGAGTATAGTCTGCCGATTTGGAATACCTCATGCCATTGTGAGTGACAATGCCAAGCTATTTGACACCAAACTCCTTAACAACTACTGTGCCAACCTACAGATCAAGTAGCCCCACTCCAGCCCCTCCTATCCACAGGCAAATAGGCAAGCAAAGGTCACCGTTAAGACCATCCTCTACAATTTGAAAACCAGAGTGCGAAAAGGACAATAGCTAGATGAACTACCGGGAGTGTTGTGGGCTTATCGGACGACACCAAGGAGCCCCACAGATAGAGATAGTCATACCTGTTGAGATTGGGGTATACTCCCTTAGGGTCTAGCACCATGACCCTACCAGTAATGAAGAAGGTCTCCACATTAACCTCGACTTGGTAGAGGAGGAGAATGAGATAGCCATGCTTAGGAATGCACAGTACAAACGTCGCATGACCAAGTACTATAACTTGAGGGTGAAGCCTTGCTTCTTCTTGCCCGAGGACTTAGTCCTCAAAAAGGTCATCTTGTCTACTAAAGAGTCTCAAGAAGGAAAACTAGGATCTACCTGAGAAAGACCCTACACGGTTACGGAAGTTGTAAGACCGGGCACCTATAAAATTTAGAATTTCGAGGGAAAAGTTCTGGTCCATCCATAGAAGGCAGATCACCAAAAGAAATATTACCAGTAGCTAGAAGTAAGGCAGTGAATGTATAAGTTAGTAGTCACCATTTAGATTATCTATTTTTTTTTTGGTCAATTTCCCTTAATATTTACTTTGGATTTCGCAAGATTTTTTCAAAAAGTTGTATCTCATAGAAGTTCATAAAGCATTTACAAAATATTACCAGTAGCTGGGAGTAAGGCAGTGAGTGTATAAGTTAGTAGTCACCATTTAGATTATCTATTTTTGTTTTGGTCGATTTCCCTTAATATTTACTTTGGAGATTTCGTAAGATTTTTTTCAAAAAGTTGTATCTCATAGAAGTTCATAAAGCATTTACGAAAGATAGAACATTACCTAACAACAAAAACATAAATACAAAGATGTCATGCTTCTAACGTCACTCACTGCCTTCGCTTCCATCAACACTCGCCTCCTTCGTCATTAGACTCGGGAGCCTCGTAAGGAACGAAGCTAGAAAAGTCATAAGTAGGGAAAGCTGCTGAGACCTTCCTCTTGACCTCCTAGCAGCCATTAACAAAGGCGCCTGCCACGGCCCTCTCAACAACATCTATCTTCTTCTCCATCTCCATGGAGTAAGCCTATGCCCTGTTAGCTCTCTTAAGAGTTGCTTAAAGGTCAGCCTTTGCTACAACAGCCTTCTCACGAGACGCTCTGTCTCTGCTCTCGCACAGATAACCTCTTTGTCAGCCTCCAGCTGGGTGGCCCTCTCGAAGGACGCCTGAAGCTCGGTCTCAAGTATGGTAGCTCTTTTGTGTGCTAGCCTTGACTGCTCCTCAGCATCCTCTCGCATATGACTCTCGAGTGCTAGCTGTTCCTCAGTAGCCCTCCGTGCCTGACTCTCCACTGTTTGATCATCGAATGCCTCTCTATGCTTCATCGTGCTCGAAAACAAGCAAGGAAAGACAACAACCACCTATATGTTTCCAAAAGTCAGAACATGAAAGAAGGAAGACATATACAAGATCAGAGATGAGTAAAGGGCATACCAAAGCAAAGCCCTGCATCGCTGTGTCGATGATGCCCAACCAACCTCTTGGATCTTCGCGGCGGTAAAAAAACCCCCATAGTCACTCCTTGGCCAGATTCATGTCCTGCAACATGGACACCGAATCATTGCCGGAAGTAGGACGGCTAGGCAGAGCCCTGATCCTCATAGGAGACCGCACTGAAGCCTCGATCCCGACAGCCATACTGGGATGAACACTGGAAGACGATGGTACTACAACAGGAGAAGGAATGGGGCATCATCAAGTCCTGCGTTTTCGGGGACTATCTTGGTCGGCAGGCCTCAACCAAGAAACACCAGGGGCATCAGACCTCACCCATTTAGAAGAAGGATGGGAAGACGACACCCTAGAAGCGTAGATAGCCTCACCCATTACCCTATCAATAGAAGTACCTGCAAACATAGTGTGAGATAGAAACTTATAATGTCGTAACCATCATGATTCTATTGGAAAGGGTCAGATACCTTTCCTCTTATGAGAACCTTGGGACAACCTGACACATACATAATCTATGAAAACTCTTTGAAAGGATGATCACGAACTATCTAGAGCCTACTCTCTTGCTTCGCAGATAATGTGGGTGAAACTGGATAAAAGCTAATTAGGTAGTGAGAATAGACATGTAACAAGTGGAAGTAAAGATGAAAGTGGAATCCTTACCTAGACGAAAATGGAATCAATATGCAATTTTATACAACTAATATTTAATTTTTTAAATTAACACCAAATTAACATTTAAGTTATCAAAATAACATTCTATTTCATAAAATTAACATTCAAATTCAGCTAGTTAACAAAAAATTCATCAAATTAACATTCAATTTCTTCCAATTAATATTCAATTTACCAAATTAACATTCAATTTAATTAAATTAATATTCAATTCATCAAATTAACACCCAATTTATCAAATTAACGTTGAAAATTATCCAATAAAGATTCAATTTATCTAATCAAATCCCAAAGTTACATGTAATTTCATCCAATTAATATTTAACTCATTAGATTAGCTCAAAATTAACATTCAATTCATAAAATTAATATTTATTTTCAACTAATAGACATTAAATCCATCAAACTAACCTTCAAATTTAACTAGTTAACATTAAATTTATCAAATTTTCATTTAATTTCATCCAATTAATACCCAGTTCATCAAATTAAGACTAAATTAAAATTCAATTTTTATTAAAATTCATTCAATTAACACTAATTTGACATTCAGTTTTATCTAATAAACATATATTTTATCAAATTAACATTCAAATTCAACTAGTTTAAATTTATCTAATAAATATTTAGTTCATCAAATTAACATTAAAATTCAACTAGTTCAAAATTTATCAAATTAACATTTAGTTTATCAAATTAACACTAAATTAAAATTCAATTCATTCAATTTATATTTAAATTCATCCACTTAATACTCAATTCCTCCAATTAATATCCAAAATCATCCAATAATGATTCAATTTATCAAATCAATGCTAAAGTAACATGCAATTTTATCTAATTAATATTTATTAATTGAGTGTTAATTGGATGAATTTGAATATAAATGGGTTGAATTAAATGTTAATTTGCGTTAATTTGATCAATTGGGTGTTAATTGAATAAAATTGAATGTCAATTTGATGAATTTAAACTAGTTGAATTTGAATGTTAATTTGATGAATTAAATATTAATTGGATGAAATTGCATGTTATTTTGGTGTACATTTGATAAATTAAATTTTTATTGGATAATTTTGAAAGTTAATTTAATTAAATGAGTTTTAATTGGATTAATTTAAAAATAAATGAATTGAATGTTAATTTGGTGT
>CM042198.1:11462322-11511451 GCA_023539305.1 Ilex asprella
AATCGGGGTACCGGTACCCAGTACCGGTACCAAAAACCTTCTGGAATTGGGGTACCGGTACCCAGTACCGGTACCATTTGGTACCGGTACCCGGTACCGGTACCACTCAGCAGACAGATTCTTCCTCCGTCTTCCAAGTTTCTAATGCACTTCATATTACCTTTCCCAAGGTTTTTCGACCTTCCGGATTCAATGGAAACATTATCTTGACCTAAAAACATTTAGAAATTTATCTAATAACCAATTCCAATTTCAAATGTCTTTGAAACTTAAACTTCCCAAATCCATTGGTCTCCCAATTATCCATTTCTAATGTTTTAACTTATGTGATTCATTCTTTCATCATTATACATATCTTCATTTTCACAATAATTATCTATCCTATAACTTTATACATTTATAAAAGAAAATGCGGGGTGTTACACTTATACCTATTACCATGCTTTAAACAATATTAATAGTGGGTCAACCATGAAACCCTTTTTCTTGGCTAAAAGCCCTAGTTTTCAAGAGAGATGAACTTTTTTCTAAATTTTTCCTTATTCTTGATTTCAAAACCTTAGTGATTCATATTGAACAATAAAATGATGTTGTAGTGATCTCTTGTATTTTTCATACTTATTTATTGAAATTGTCACATGATGCATTTGGGGATTTTGCTTATAAATTGGAGATTTGTGGAATTTTGGGCATGTGAGAAAATATTGGGTAATGTATTGCTTGTGTGGTTGTTTGAATAAACATGAATGAGAGGTTCCTTGTAAGGAAGCTCATTCCTTATCAAGAGGTTCCTTGTAAGGATGCTCATGCCAAGAGAAGACAATATGTGGCCTTCTCAAGAGGTTCCTTGTAAAGATGCTTGAGAAACCCAAACCTTGAGGATGAGAGGTTTCTTGTAAGGATGCTCATTCCCAGTAGGACAATATTATATCATGTGTTAAAAAATGGTTGATATTTTGGAAATGGATGTTTATGGGAATTAGTTGTTATTGTTTATTTCTATTACTATTGCTACTTAAACTGGAGATCCGTTGTTAAATGTCCTTGTTTTACTTCAAACATTATATATACTATTTGTGAAATGAGACCGACCATTTTATATGTTTTTATAAACCTTGTTTGAGTTTGGAAAGATTTTTGCTACAGAGCTTCGTGCTCATCCCCTACAAATTTCATATTTTCAGATCATGTACTAGATGAGGAGTTGGGGTCGAGAAGCCCGTACACTAGGAGACTCCACTAGACATGGAGGTGGATCCTGAGGTGGACGCTTAGAGCGACACATCCTTTTGTACTAGACTAGAATATTCTTTTGAAACAATGTAAAGTCTAGTTTATATTTTGTTATATTCTGCTGCGTTACATTAGTTAACTTTTGGTATGTAAAGGCCAAGATGGGTCTATTCTTTTGGGATAATGATGTAAATTCTATGGATACCTTTATGAAATCTTATTTATTGATGTATTATGTTAGTACTCTCATGCAGTGAATGATGTTTAGAATGTAATGTCGTCCAGAGTGTGTTTTGGGGTGTTACAGATACGATTGATAATGGTATCCCATGTAATCTTATAATCTTCTATATATAAAGTTGACTTAATATGGCTAGAGTATCGGTATTCTTCACGACTAAGAAATGAGCTGATTGGTGAGTCGATCCATTATAACCCATAATACATTGTATCCTTTTGTAGTTCTGGGCAATCCAATCACAAAATTCATAGTGATATGATCCTATTTTCATTTTGGGATAGGTAAGGATTGTAACAACCCACCAGGTTTCTGATACTCTACCAATTCTCATAAGCGTTCCCATCTTCTAGTTGGGTGCAGATGGATTCTAGGTAGGAATCCGAACATTGTAATTCAACAACTTCTTGTCGGAGGATAGGTTGAGCAACGAGACTAAACAAACGTGGGTGACCTTCTTCTTTACCCATCCAGATGTCATAGTCCTATAGTGGCTCCCTTAATCACCATTTGTCCTTCATCATGTTGATCACTGCACTTTGAGATTTTCTGTTCAATGCATCAGTTACCATATTGGCTTTTTTCGGCTGTTATTGAAGTGTGAAGTCGTAGTCTTCGAGATACTTTATCTAGCGTCGTTATCGAAGATTCATGTTTTTTTGAGTGAATATATACTTGAGAATTTTGTGAATCGAGTAAATCTGAATTTTTTTCCCCATATAGATAACAACGTCATAGCTTCAAAGCAAAGACAATAGCTACTAGTTCCAAATCGTGGGTGGAATAGTTTCGTTTATGAGATTTTAATTGTCTTGATCCATAGGCAACCACCTTGTTGTTTTGCATTAATACACATCCAATTCCTTGTAATGATGCATCCGTATAAAAATCATACCCGATATCACTTTTGGGTATAGTAAAGATAGGTGTCGTGGTCAACTTCTCTTTTAAGATGTTAAATGGCTGTTCACATTCTTTGGTTCACTCAATTTTTTCTCCTTTCTGGGTGATTCGGGTCATAGGCAGAACTATTTTGAAAAATCCTTCCACAAATCTTCGATAGTATCATGCTAATCCCAAAAAAGTTTGAACTTCTGTTGCATTCTTAGGTTGGTCCCAGTTCATTACTGCTACAACCTTAGCTGGATCCACTGTCACTCCTTCTTCAGATACTACATGCCCAAGAAATTTGACTTCTTTAATTCATAACTCTCACTTAATTTTCTTAGCATACAACTTGTGCTCCCTTAGTGTTAATAGCACTTGGCGAAGACGTTGTACATGCTTCTCATGTGACTTTGAGTAAATGAGAATATCGTTTATAAAAAAAATTATAAACTGATCAAGATAGAACTTGAATACCCGGTGCATTATGTCCATGAAAGCTATAGGTGCATTTGTAAGTCCAAAGGGCATCGCCAAGAATTCAAAATGTCTATATCGAGTACGAAAAGTTATTTTGGGGATATCCTCCTATCTGATTCATAATTAATGGTATCTAGTTCGAAGATCAATTTAAGAATAGTAATCTCTTAGTTGATCAAATAGGTCATCAAGACGTGGTAGATGATATTTGTCTTTATCGTTACCTGATTTAGCTTCCGATAGTCAATACAGAGTCTCAACATATTATCTTTCTTTTTCACGAAGAGTACAGGAGCACCCCAAGGAGACGTGCTTGGTCGAATGAATCCAACAGAAATAAGTTTATCCAACTATTTTCTTAATTCCTTTAACTCTAATGGTGCAATATGGTAAGGGAAAATAGATATTGACTCCGTACCAGTGTATACCTTAATAGTAAATTCTATCTCACTTTGTGGAGGTAGGTCAGGTAATTCTTCAGGAAATACATCAGGAAAGTCACGTACTACCAAGATGACATCAATTGTGAACTTACCTAGTTCTTCCTCAATTAAGTTGACAAGAAATTCCAAACTAATTTTGTTCTTTGTGGAGAACGGATGCGAATAGTGACGTTTGCCTATGAATTCGAACTCTATAACTTTCGAGGTATATAATTTGATTTTTATTACTATAACAATTCATGATGGCATGATAGGAAGACAATAGGTCCATTCCAAAAATTATGTCATATCCAATTATTTCTAAGGCAACTAAGTCCAAAATTAACTCGCTCTCCTCGATTCAGATTACGCAATTTCTGCATACCCTAGCCGTTTCCAAGAAATCCCCTATAGGTAGGTTTATACATAATGTGAGATCTAAAGGTTCGAATTCTAGTGTGAATGAAAGAATGAGTTGCCCTCAGATCAAACAAAATACGTGCCCAAGAATTATGAATAAGAATGATGCTTTCAATCACTTCGTTGGAGGCATCGTTCTCCAGTGTAGCCATTACGTAGATTCGAGGCTCGCCTTCTATAAATGTTGTTCTACTTCCTAGTTTTTTTTGTTGTTCCTAATTTGGAAACGACGCGAAGGTCCAACTAGAGTTTTTGGTCCTGTCATCTAAGTAGGGTAAGAGCATTGTTGTGGACGAGATTGATTGAATGGTTGATAAGAGCCTTGATTGGCCGACCCTTGAGAGGATGTGAAGAGACACTGATTTTTATAATGTCCCGTTTGCCCACACCCTCATAGAAATCGTTATTAGTTGTCCTTTCTGGACTAATTGGTCTACATCGAGTGCTACCGTAGGGGAAGTTTCCATACTCAGCCAAATACAAGATTTTTCCATTTTGTGTAAAATTCATACATAGCCCCTGTAGACTAGTTTATGTTAAAGGTGATCCCCCCAGCATTTTTTTGAAATTTCACTATATTTTCCTCTAGTTCGCATAACCACTTCATCTGCACCTCTTACCATGAGTCGTGGTTAATAACAAGTTAAAAATTGATGATGTCATTCTAATTATTTTGGCAATAGGGGAATCTCGCCTTGGACTTGTTTTGTTCAAATTTCTAGAATTATGTCCCTGATTCGCACTCTTCTTTTCATTGGTATCTTGCCTTGGCTGTCGATTTAGGGTCATTCTTTGGTGATTACTGCTGCCACCATTTCTCATATGACTTCCTCTGTCTTGCTGACGACTTCTGATATTTTGGGTATCCTCCAGGTCTCTTTCAACTAGTATAGCTCTTTCCACTAGTTTCTTATAGTTCCTTAGTCGATGCACTACGAGGCACCCTCAGATAGAAGGCTTAAGACCTTGTTCAAATCGCTTGGCCTTCTTGGCATCAACGGAGACTAATTTTGTAGCAAAGCGAGAGAGTTCAGAAAATTTGGACTCATACTGTGTGATTGTCAAGTTGCGTTGTTATAATTCCTAGAAGTCAGAGAACATTTTATCCTTTACAGACTCTGAAAAATATTTATCATTGAACACTCTCTCAAATGTGGTCCACGTCATTTAGTCCATGTTCCTCGTTCTTTGGACTGTATCCCACTAGTGATCAGCTTCACCCTAAAAAAGATAAAAGGCCAAGGTAACTCATAATTATGAGGCAATATCCATTCCATAAATTATCTTTTTCACTTGTTGAAGCCACCTTTTTGGATCAAGTGGCTCTACATTTCCCGGAAATACAGGGGAATGTTGTTGTAGAAATTCTTTGAGTATCATCATTCTTCGCGTTTCAACCATATTTTCTTGTTCCAGAATTGTCGATTGGGTTACCGTAGTGTGGTTATTATTTTCTTTCTGTTATCGTACTAAAGTGGTCAGTTTTCTTAGGCACTGGTAAATGCCACTCATGGTGTCCTGTGGTACTAGAGGGGACTGGTCATTGATGGACGTCTCTGGTTGGTCATGAGATATGTTTCCCTACATCCTATAACACAGTCCACGATATTATGACGATACTAAAAACTATGACCCCCCAAACAAAAAACAACTCTAATTCTGCATAATTAGCAACCAAAATACATTTTGTTTTCCTATCCTACATGTCACTTACTATATACACGAAAAATAAAGGTCTAGGATAGTCACCTCTAAGTCATGTAGGGATACATATATTTTTACTATTCTAAGAGTTACTACTATTTACAGACAAATTTTCTTAGAATAGTAAGACCGACGGTACAATTAGGGACTAAGAAGTTTCATGTCTCTCCACCTGGAGACATATTAATTTGCAGAATCTGCATGATGGTTTGCTTCGGGTAGTGCGGTTGTAGGGGGTTGTTAGGTTGTGATTCATATTCTTCATTATCGTTCAGGTTTGGGGATTCTATTGGCTGTCTCACATTAGCCCCTACAGGTGGCCACTGAATATCTTGTACTGGCAATCAATTCAGAATTTTATGGTACCAGGTGTGGTTCCTTTCGATATATAGTGCTTGGCAGATCACCCTTAACAGTGAGGTCGACCTGTGATGTGCTAATCTTTTCTACTCGGAGATCGGCATGAACACCCAATTTCGGGACACATATTGAGTCTCGCGGCCTGTAGTCATAAAAGGTTAGCTCAATTGATAAAATAATCTGTCCATACTAGATAACAAAACATGTTCAATATTATTAAATTAACACCACCATTTAATCTATATATATACATATGTTGATTTTTTATAATTTTCATGTAAGACTTAATTCCTAGGCTCTGATACCACTCTGTCACGCCCTAATTTTTTTTTCTTTTTTCTTTTTAAAAAAAACTCATGCGTGATTAAGGAATAAAACTACATATAAATTACAATAACCTTCCTTGTATTATTATATTCAGCGTACGGTTACATAATTCTCACTCGGTCTGTTAAAATATTCTTGATACAACATAAAGATAAATAATAATAATAGTCTTTATCCATCGACTTTTTAACTTATCCTCTTGTCTGACTTCATATTTTTGAAAAATGTTAGATATGAATGAGCTCACTAGCCTAGTAGGATATCATTTATCAATGACTATCAAGGTTTTAAAATAATACATAGTATAATTAAACAACAATTAAATGTAGGAATAGGACAAAGTAATGAATCAAATAAATAAATAAATTTCAGCACATATCGACCATATCAATCCGTCAATTTTCTGGTTCACGCATGAACCACCTTCGAAGAAAACTTTGGGATCTTGCACCCTAGGGAACCCAATGCCCTTCTTATTTTTTTGGGAACACCAATACTGAGAATTCTGTGGTGCCACACAGACTACCACGACAACTGATAATACTAACCAATGAACCTAAGGACTAGTAGGAATCCTGTGAATCCTTGCAAGGACCACAAGTCCACTAACCCTCTGCCCTCGATTATGTGAATCCATAGTAATTTCATCAAAATCATAAAATATAGTCATATCGTATTCAAACCCAACAACAAGTAGAAAATTAAACACTAAATAAAAAAAATTACATGCAACTTGGTTTCACAAGATAATATATATATATATAACATGTGCATGATCATGATTTATTTTTAAAACTCAAGTTTGATCCTATGATTAAAACGATATAATATTTCATTATATAATTAAAAATAGGTTTGATATAAAGCCCCCAAACATACATGAAATGCATCAATGATAGTAAAAGATATAAGAAACCCTACCTCTGACTTGACCTCTACTCGATATCGTGTGCTGTGACAAAGCAACCAAAATAATATTTTAGAATAACAATAGGTAATGAGGGCTTATCAAGCTAAAATAATATTTGAAACAACTAACGAAAAATAATGATACTTAAATTTGTTCCAAAAATATTTTTTGAGGATCAACTTTAATTGACTCGAACTTATAAAATTACGAAAAAAATATACCCAAAAAATTTTGATCACAACAACAAACTCTTAGGTCAACAAAATTTTGACCCATTTTATTTTTTTCCTCTCTTTTCCTTCCACTATCTCTCTTTTTTTTCTTTCCTTCTTCGTTGTGCTTATTCAAGTGGCCTGGGCTTAGCTATTTATAGCCAAGCCTGGCTCCTTTACGTCATGACTGATGCCATTTTGCTTGCATCACATGGACAACTGACCATTTCTTTGCCATTCTTTTTTTTTTCTTGCACGTTTTACATTTGCTCCACTGTGCATGTCCTTTTAACACCTATATATATATATTTATAGATATATTCATTCATTATATAATTACAAAACTTGACCTAAATTATAGTCATTTGACTCTTTTTCGCTCATAGAGTCTATGTTTGAGGTCTATTTGTTCATAAAAAATTTATTATTTATTTATATATATATATATATTTTAAAAATAAACCTCAATTATATGGAATCATAATTGGTGACCTAATTAACGTGTTAATGATTAATATATATATGAGTCGTACAATTTGGGGGGTAAGCTATCACTTTTGTAGGGTAATTTATCACTTTTAGGGTGTAAGTTACCACTCTTGGAGATAAGGTACCACTTTTTTGAGGTAAGTTACCACTTTTTGGGGATAAGATACCATTTTTTTGGGTAAATTACAATCGTTTGGGGGTAAAGTTTCACTTTTTAGGGGTAAGTTATCACTTTTGTGGGGTTAAGTTTATCATTTTTAGGAGGTAAGTTACTACTTTTTGGGGGATAAGTTATAACTTTTTGGGGGGTAAAGTACTACTTTTTGGGGGTAAGTTATCACATTTGTGGGGTAAGTTTATCACTTTTAGGAGGTAAGTTATCATGTTTTAGGGGTAAGTTACAATTGTTTGGGGATAAGGTACCACTTTTTGTGGGTAAGTTATCACTTTTTTTGGGATAAGATACCACATTTTGGGGGATAAGTTACAACTATTTGGGGGGTAAGTTATCAATTTTTTGGGGTTAAGTACCACTTTTTGGGGGAAACTAGTGGAACCGATTATGAGTTTTTGATGTACAGATGTAAAGTCCATAAACCGTTTACCTTTTTGGTATGATACTACAAAAGTAAAGGGCGGTACTAAGGTGAACTCTGCCCACAAAAGCTTATCTGTGCAAAACAGCTTTCTGCTCCATTATTTTTTAGTTTTATTCACCTACATTTTCGCAAGTGTCTTTTACTATTTTATTATTACTGTTTTTGGGCAATTCAATTCGAGTCAGATTTACCTCCTATCTTTCGATGTATGTGATCATTGAGAAGATACTACTGCAAGCGTCTAAGTTAGATCTTGAAGTCGCTAGTGTCTGTCAGTACCTCTACGTGGGGAGACTTAGCTTCTTTAGAACAATAACCACACGTCGGTCAAAACTTGCAAACCAGCTCTATATATATATATATATACACTAATCCTGATTTACCTAGTTTTGAAATACAAGTTATTTTTCCCATCAATTAAACTATTATCATCAGTAATGTTAACATCACAATACACCTTATTCTTTATGTTCTCATTTTACATTTAGCTTGGTTTTTATGGTTTACTAGATTAACCAATACCCTTTCTATTCTATTAGTGCTAAATTGTTGTTGCTTTAGCTATCGTTCACTTACTGTTTCATAAGTCTTGTTTATGAGTCTTTTACTATTCATGTCGGTTAAATTGTAAAGAACGAAAAATTAGTTATTGTTATTTCTCTTTTTGCAAGTTACTTTTTTTTTTTAATTCCATCTAAGATTTGGAAAATTTTATTTATATTCTATTCTTACGGTTTGTCACATGAAAAATAAAAAGTACCTCATAATAGAACCAGTAAAACACCTTATGAACTTTGGAATGGATGCCCACCTAGTTTGGAATACCTTAGAGTGTGGGGGTGTTTGACAAAGGTAATGTTACCCGAGCCTAAAAGGAGGAAAATAGACTCTAGAATTTATGATTGTGTATTTATTGGATGCTTCCAATAGTACATCTTATAGATTTCTTTTGATAAAAAATGACATTATGGAAACTGCTATTATTATTGAATCTAGTAATGCTTTAGTATTTTGAGAATGTGTTTCCTTTTAAGTTCATAAATGTAAAGATACTCATGGTCATGTTAATAATTCTGGTTAATCACATGTTTAGAGAGCTTATCGAAAAATCAATGGAGGTGTATGTGGATGATATGCTCGTCAAAAGCCTATGCACCACTGAACACATTGATCATTTGAAAAAGACCTCTGATACGTTCAGAAGATACAACAAGAAGCTCAATCCAGCTAAATGTGCCTTGGGGGTGTCCTTAGGGAAGTTCTTGGGTTTCATGGTGACCCAAAAAGGAACAGAAATGGACCTAGAAAAATTAAAGGCATTCATGGATATGAGGTCCCCACAGAATACCAAAGAAATCTAGGTGTCTATAGGAAGGGTAACAGCTTTAAATAGATTCATTTCCAAAGCCAGTGATAAATGCCTCCTTTTTTTTAAAGTACTCAGGAAGACTTTCATGTGGAGATAAAAGTGCAAGGATGCCTTCCAAGTACTAAAGCATTATATCAACAAGCCACCAATCCTAGTAAGGAGAATGCAAGGAGAACCTATGCATTTGTATCTCATAGTATCCCAAGAGGAGACAAGTGCAGTCCTTGTTAGCTAACGCGAGAAGGTTTAGCACCCCATCTGCTACATAAGTCAAATGTTGAGAGGAGCAGAAGTAAAGTACCTAATGATGGAAAAGGTGGCCTTAATGTTGGTAACCACGTCCAGAAAGTTAAGGCCTTATTTTCTGGCCCATCCCCTCATTCTACTAACAGATATCCCTTTGCGGCAAGTCTTACAGAAACTAGATATGTTCGGTCGGTTGGCAAAATGGTCTATCGAGCTCGGAGAGTTTGATATCCAATACATACCATGGACAAATGTGAAGGGACAGGTAATTAGTGCCCTCATATCAAAATTTACCATCGAGGCATCGGGGGGGTTTGATGATATTGCTACTCAGCCAGGTGAATGGAAAATGTATGTTGACGGATCCTCCAATGCAACTAGGGGAGGGGCTGGGTTGATTCTCATCTCTCCAACAGAAGACAAGATCGAATATTCCCTATGATTTAGGTTCAACGCTTCGAATAATGAGTTAGAGTATGAAGCTCTTATTGTAGGGTTGCAATTGGCTAAGACTCTACCTGAAGATGTACAACGACTTACAACTCATGGTAAGAAAACTACAATGAGATTATGAAGCTAGATGCCCATGAATGGGCTTCTAAATAAAAATGGTAGCAGAAAAGATCACTCACTTTGAGCATTTCAAAATTTCCCAAGAGTCGCAGTTGCAAAACTCCCATACAGACTGGTTAGCAGGTTGGTCTCAACCAAGGGCGGAGCCAGAATTTTTGTTTATCCCGGGCTAAGTTAAACATTCATACGACTAACAAAATACAAATATAAACTCATAAACATATATATAATAATACAAATCAAGTTTGTGGAATAACAAGACTGAAGGACCCAACACTACATTACACTAATCAGGTTTTTCAAAAATTTGCATGTAATTGTACTTGAATTTGGTTCTATCCAGAAGTATTTGTTGAGTTATCAAATAACATGTTTTTTGTTAATTAGGATTCTTAAATTTAGAATCTTGCATCTTTGTTTAAGAATTGGAGAAAATTCCAGCGACTGTATTTCATTCAACGTGAAATAGGGGCAAAAAAACAAAAGCTTATGGACATCCTCTCTCTCTCGCTCTCTGTATGTGTGTGTGCGCATGTGTGAGAGAGATTAGAAAACAATAATTACTAATCTTGTATGGTACTTAAACGAAAAAATGGACAACAAACCTGTAAGGTGCTAAATAAGTTGAAGTTAAAAAGAAAAATTATAAAAAATTGGCAAGAAACTGGTATAAAAATCTTACATGGGTCGTTCGTTACAACCAGTTCAATATAGTAGAAAATATAAACATCAGACATATACAAACATATAGAGAGAGCGAGAGATAGTTATCAGCCAAGTTTCAGGGACCAGCGATGCCGACCAGTATCGAGAAATCCTCACCTCAGCCTCCTCCATTACTATACGGGCATTTGATTCAACTGAACCTCAGCCTACTCAACCTGATAACAGTATGAAACTGGGCAATTGATTCGAACAACTGCCTGAAAAACAGATGTGTGTGTGCTTCAGAGGCATTTGATCGAACAGCTTGTAGGCATTTGAATGAAGACCAAAACCAAACAAATAGAGGCAGGGAGACAGACATACGGAAACGAAGAGAAAAACTAAACAAAGAGGGGAGAGGAGGAGGTGATGAATCGTACCTGTTGGGACTGGGCACGCACGAGAATCGAACTCGTCTGAGAGAGAGAAGAGACTAATTTTGGGAAAGAGACCGTCTGTTTTTTTTTTGGAGGGGGGAGGAGGGTGGGCTGGTACTTAGTGGTAATTTTTTTTTTTTAACCTAGGCTGTAGCCCACCTGAGCCAACCAATGGCTCCGTCCTTGGTCTCAACACTTTCTGACAGTTTGACCAGGACAATATCTATAAAGTTCCTACCAAAGCCAAGTACTTACAGCACTGGTATCCATCCAATTCAGTAGGAGATGAGTTAGATGGATGAAATAACCCCGTATTTGCAACATAGGATACTTTCCTAGGAGGTCCAGAAAGTGCGAAAGCTGCAATGAAGGGCCTCAAGATATGTGGTTTTTAACCGAATGCTCTACAAAAGAGGCTATTCACTCCCATATCTGAGGTTCCTAAGCCTAGCCAAATCAGCTTATGACCTTGAGGAGGTTCATGAGGGGATATGTGGAAACTACTCAAGAGGCTACTCTTTAGCCCAAAAGGTCCTAAGACAAGAATATTTCTAGAACACTATGAAGAAGGCTTCTCTGAGCTACGTGCAAAGTCAAACAAATTCAGAGGGCAAACTCTCTCCTTCATAAGATGGCATGTAGAAGCGAGCTTGGCATGTGAAGCTATCCCTCATTAGAGGGCTCCAGTAACCGCCTACTAGCCTGCTCGCCCATATCCCATGAATGTAGGTCACTCTAGTTGCAAATACTCTTGGAGGGAGTTCCACTTTTCTTGTCACCTCGTTTAAAAAGCAGGTGAGGGGTTCCAACTGTACAATTGGCCCAACTTATAAAAGGATCATGCAAGCCATGAATCAAGTAAGTAATCACCTTCCTAGGTAAATATAATTCAGTCAATTACCCCCTTTTTAAATTTATCATCGAATAGTTAACCATTGAAGCCCTTTTGGTCTTCGACTTCCTTTACGGGTATCTACTACCGATGGCCAAATCATCTCACACTCCAGAGGTGCAACTCTTGGGATTAACAATGATTATGCAAAAAACTGAGACACATGAGATGGAAAAGCTGATGAGCTTGGTGTGAGGTTTATGGAGTATGTGCAATGGAATAAGAGAAACACACAAGAGATCAAGTGGTTCACCAAGCTATAGAGCTAGGCTATGGTAAGACAATGGTCTACCTATTTATACACAAGGGTGATGCAATCTTAACAAACTTGTCAGGAAATATTTGGGGTAATCATTGGTCATTATAAACTCTCCCTGTAAGTGTGACGTGACATTTTAGAAGCGATTAAGTGGCATATTATGGGTAGTCTTATCCAAGTTAGGTTTTCTAGTAAAAGACATTTTCTTACCTTTGCTTTTCCTATGATAATATGCATACACATGACTTGACCTGCCACAAGTCCAAGCTGAGGGATTTCTTCTGGTATCATCAGTTGCCCCTCAAACTCGAGCAAGGACTGGTCCTATCTGGCCGTGGTTGGGGCTGAGCTGTTAGAAGTAATATTTATATGATCATGTGCCTGGAATTGTGTGTAACCAAACATACGTGTATGATCTTTGTCCTTTTTGTGCGCAATTGTGCAAGCAAGGTTCTTGTTTGATGCTTTTTTTGTCAGGGCGTGCCAATTACGAGGTGACACGTGGCCACAGGTGTTGGTGCATTAAATACATTTTCGACACATTAATTGTATATTATCATGAAAGGGTTGCCAATTCCCGTTACTTATTTAAACCTATAGCTTCCACTGTAGCCTTTCCTACTACCTTCATCATCTTTTTCAACAAGAGAGAGAGAGAGAAACTCAAAGATAAAATGGAGAGTTACTAGAGAGAGCTCCATTTCAACGTTCCTTCTTGTGATGCCCAGTAAGGGATGTCTCTCTTAAGGTCTAGTCAGCCTCTTTCTTAGGTACACCTTCTTTTTCTCCCAAATTCTGGATAAATTTAATCTTTGTTGGGGGTCCGAGGCCTCCATTTTCTTGTCCTTAAGTTTTTCTATTTTAGGGGACTCAATAGATCCTTAGAGCTTCTTTATGCCTTCATCAATCCTTCTTCAGTAGCAAGGTTTTTCTTAGCTCGTGATTGGTGTCTTAATCCTCGAGCAATTGAAGATTGTTGATTGAACATCTTTTATTTGTACCATGGGTTGAACTGTCTCACTCCCATGGTTAGAGTGGTATTTGTACCCATTAGGATTTGATGCTAGTGGGTACCTCCTCCATATTAAGTGTTCACTTATATGGACGGGGGGAGACGAATCTCATCCAATGTGGGATGAGAGGTAAAAGTTACTAGTGCAAGGCCAGATCAGCCGAAATCCTTCGTGGAGGGTGATACCCCTTACAATAGCTATCACAAATTAGAAAAATAATTTCAGATGCTAGTGGGTACTTCTTCCATAGTAAGTGTTCACTTATATGGGCGGGGGAGACGTCTCTCACCCAATGTGGGACGAGAGGTAAAGGCTATTGGTGCAAGACCAAGTCAGCTAAAATCCTTCGTGGAGGGTGATACCCCTTACAATAACTATCACAAATTAGGAAAATAATTAGGGTTAAAATGCATGAAAAAATCCAATTAGGGTTAAATGGACAAAAAATAAAAAAAATACTAAAACCCAAGTGAACTGCTGTGTAAGTGTGTGACTGTATGTTGTGGGCAGGCATATTTGTGTATGTGTGTTGAGTTGTGTTATATGTGAGACTGATTTTTGTGTTGTGTGCGTGGGTGCTCCATTTATGGAGACAGAAAGAGAGAGAGAGGGGGGAGAGAGAAAGGATTACTTGGTGTGTCAGTTGCATGGGCCATGGTTGAAAAAGACAGAAGGAGGAATAACGAAAGAGACTTCAAACTTTTCGTTGAGAGGGGTAGAGTTTGTAGCGTTGAAACAGAGAGAGAGAAGGGGAGATAAGATGAAAGGAAGGGTTAAAATGGGTGGGCCTAGTGTAATTTTTTTTTTGAATTAGGTGGTCACAGCTAGCTTGTTGTATGGGCCCAAACATAATTTTTTTTTCTTAGGTGGGCATTGTTCGACGCAAGTGCCCACATTCGCCTACTGTCAGCTTCACCCATGAAAAGGAGCCCCAGGAAAAAGCACAAGTTATACAATTGTGTCCTTGAACATTGCTTTCTAGCTTTCACTAGTTACTAACTTAAGCATCGAAGGGTCGACCCACGAAGCTCCCCTTTCGATCTCTGACTTCTTTTCAGGTCTGTGGGCACTTCGAAAACCTCACTTGGAGCCTCAGAGAGCTTATCCAAACAACCAAAAAGTTAACACAAAGGAGAACATAGTCTATTTTATCCTATGTGGAGGTTGGGACAAATTTTGCACCAACAACTTCCATTTTATCTTCCTTTGGTATCATACTTTGAGCCGACATGCCTCACCAGCAATTGAGATTCTCTGCGGATCATCACTTGCTGAGCTTTCATTGATAGAGCAAGCTTGAGTCCTACTATCAATGCTTCATACTCTGCCTGGTTATTGGAAGCTTTGAAATCAAACCTTATGGTGTACTTGAGGTCTATCCCCTATGGTGAGGTCAAGATCATGCCAGCTACACTCCCTTGAGCTTTGGAAGCTTCATCCACGTATAACTCCCAAACTAAGACATCAGGTACAAAGTGTAACACCCCAACTCAGGGTACAATATCTGCCACAAATGATAAGGAGAAACCAACAACAACCACAAAACTCTGATACCTTTATATACATAAAAATTATGTTTAAAATACATAAAAAACCCCACGATTACATCTCAATCGACCCTCTAAACTCTACAGTGGACTCCTCTCATCTTTAGTGTTTTTCCTAAAAAGTCATTGAGACCATTAGTGAGAGCAAGAATGCAATCAATAATCATGAGCACAACAAGAGATAAAAAAAACACTTTATTTATTTAGGAACAACCTTAACCACTTTGCAATTACCAATATTAAAATTACACTTCACCACTTACACGTTGTTCAGATACATCACATAGACATAACTTGTATAAATTACATAGGCGAAATTTATCGCTACAATAGTTACTTTCACATAATTAAATTATGCCACACAACAAATACCCTTGTGCATACCCCAGTCACATAGGAAATTTAAGCTACACAAATAATTCTCATCACTTAGACGACATATACAACATAAATTATTCTCATCACTTAGATGACTCAAGTCAAATAGATTCTTCTCATTCTTGTCACTTAGAGGACTTGAATACATAATTTAATTCCTTCACGTAGATGCCGTTGTTAATCCACTCGAATCACAAGGCTAATTTTGGTCAAGCATTTAATTCTAGTCTTACAGGTGACTCACAATCACTTAATATTTCCTGTCATATAGACGACACACAACTACTTGGTAATTCATGTCACATAGACGTTATACAATCACTTAATATTTCCCTTCACGAACACGACACATAAGCTTACTATTTCTCGCCACATAGACGTCACACAATCACTTAATATTTCCCTTCACAAAAACGACTCGTATGCCTAATATTTTTTCGTCACGTAGACGACACACAAACTTAATATTTTCCGTCACGTAGACATCACACAAACTTAGCATTTCCCATCACATAGACGTCACACAATCACTTAATATTTTTCGTCACGAAGATAACTCATATACTTAATTTTTTTCCGTCGCGTAGATATTCACAGTCACTTAATATTTCAAGTCATGAAGACTATACACAAACTTAATATTTTTCATCACGAAAACGATTCATATGACACTTTTATCGTATGGACAACTCATGTATTTATAATATTCCCAATCGATTTTATGACCCACGCTCTCATTGCAACCCTCGCCATTTTGACCGCTCGCACCCACATTATTATCTCATCATAGAAATGCATCATGCTCACAAATGAATTCAGCTCACAAACAGTCAACTCGAAATGCATACATAGATTTCATCACACAATCAACCCAAGCCACGAAGGCTTACTCTGTTATTTAAACACCTTTGTCACCCAAATATTACACCACTCAATTATTAAATCTCAAAAGAGATCATAAAACAACCATTTAAACAAAACTTAAATATGTATCAATAAAGAGAAAGTAGGATAGCACACCTACCTTGCGTGAGATTCTACCTTGTAGACGATCCCTCTGTCAGAGCTTTGAGTGCGGCATATTTTGACATTTTTGTCTTTGAACCTATCAAGCCCAATATCCATAATCCCACTCGAGCGTTAATATGTAATAATTCTTAAATCCATAATTGTTTACACAACTCAAATTTTAATATATTCAATTCGAGTCAAATAAATAATTCATTTACATCGAGGAAATTTATCTACTCGAATTGATTCAACTAATCTTCTCAAATCCGTTAAAACAATATTTATTTGAACCAATTACATTAAATGAAAGCTTTCTCATTAAATTGCAACCATAACAAAAGTATACTTGAATTTGCATAATTTCCTACATCATAAAGTTTTACATGTTTTCTTGTAATTACTCATTCATGGATTCATTCAATTTCAAGAACATTTCATAATATTTTTAAATTATCCACTAGACTATTATATCTCTACATCAAAATTCAACCTACATACAATAATTATTTTCTTCCTATTTTTTTTTCATGCAACAACACCTTATGCTCACACACCCACCTAAACATTATATTAATTTTCCAAGCAATACCCTTGATACCACACTTCCATAACAACCTTTACATTAAATCCTCATGCAATACACCATTCTTAGATAACATGCAATACCCAATATATATACACTAAGAATTCTTATATATACATTTAAAATGAGAGAAGATAGATTACATGACTTACCCCTTATACCCACTCCCTACACCTCCAATCAACACCACCAATCTTCCACCTTTAAGCCACCATTAAGCTCCACTTTCAAGCTTCTCTTTTTCCCTTCTTGCTTTAACCGAAATTTCCCAAGTGTGAGTGAAGAGTCTTGTTTATTTTTCTTTGTTTTCTTCTCTTTCATTTCTTTCCTATTCTTTCTCTTCCTTTTCTTCTTCTTTCCCTCTTGGCTCTTGATCTAGCCGAAATATCCAAGTGCAAGACCCTTTTTTTTGCATGTGTCTTGCTAAGTGGAAACCTTCATCATGACTCTATATTCTATATATATATATATATATATATGTGTGTGTGTGTGTGTGTGTGTGTGTGTGTGTATGTATGTACCCACTATTTTTTTTGTATACATATTTATACATAAACATGTATATACATTTATTTAAATTATTAACAATTTATTAAATTCGTCTCTCAAACCCTTAACCACTCCTTGTATATAAGAATACATTTTATTTCATTATTATTATTTTTTTATAACAATAAATTTATGTCACATGCTTATCACCCGATTAATTCCACATGCGCTAACGTACATAAAAATAGTAAAGTCATATCGTATGTCAACATTCTTATTTAATTTTTCACACTTTAAATAAAATAATTTTCCCTGAAATCATTCTCTTTAAAGTTATCTGTAAATATAAAAACATTCATCGTTCAGGTTCAAGTCTCATGTCATTACTGGTAATTAAATACTAATTGTCAATCATACACATGCATGTCACATGTGAATATCCTTATGAAAAATATTATATAATTGTCACGCATATTCAATTCTTACACAAAGCCCTCTCTATGATGAACGAGTGTCTTCTCAGGTACGACCATGAACTCAGTTATGACAAGGGCTTATCCCTTGTTCATTATCCTCGAATTGAACTTAATATCAAACTACCTAAGTTCTGTCGTCCATTAAACCAAACAACCTTAGGATTTAGGTATGTGCAACACTTGCTTTATGGGCTGGTCGGTAGGCACCTCGATGGTATGGGCTTCAAAGTAAGGTATGAGTTTCCTTATTTCTATAACAAGAGCCAAAACTAACTTTTCCATCTTGGGGCATCTTTCTTTGGCTCCTTTGAAGGCCTTGTCATAGAAATACACTGGCCTTTGCACTTTCTCATTATCACTAACCAGGGTAGCATTGATTGAAAATTCAGAGATTGCCAAATACAAGATGAGAGTTTCTTTAGGCTTTGGACTGACCAATATAGATGTAGTTCTTAGGTAATTTTGAATGATTGGAAGGCTTCCTCACATTGGTCATCCATTGGAAGACTTTCTTTAGCGCCTTGAAGAAGGGCTGACATTTTTCATTTGCCTTAGAGACGAATTTGTTTAGGGCTGCAATTTTTTCGGTTAGGCATTGAACTTCCTTAGATCTAGTGGGTGACTTCTTTTCTAAAAATGCTCTGTCCTTCTCAGGGTTAGCCGCTGATATAGGAAAAATTAGTTGTACTATTTGGAAGCAAACAGTTCAAAAAAGTTATCGTTGGCCTGCCAATCTTCAATGTGGATTTGGAAAGCTTAAATTTGCGCCAATACTAGTAATTAGCTCCGCCCCACCTTACTAACTCACAAAAAGGCCATAAGATAAGATTATCCATCAATTGAAAATCAAAAGACCCCTAAGCCAAACTAGTAGTTGTAATTTGGAGGGAAAGGAGTTAAGACTCCTTGTTGCAAAGGAGTCTTAACCTCCTTATCAACGTCATAAAGAGTGAAAGACTCCCAAAGCAAAAGGAGTGTTGCCCACCTTTAAAGATGATCAATGAACCTAGGCTCCTCAACCCAAAGGAGTTTAACCTCCACATATTGGATAAGGGAGCCTAGATTCCATTCCCCAAAGGAAATTGATCTTAAAGCTATAAAAAAGAGCTCATAGGAAAGATCTAATGTAAGTTACTATGATCCTAGAGCTCCCCCTTCAGTTGCCAACTTCTTTTTAGGTTTATTGGTGCTCATTTGAAACCTAGGAAAGCTGATGTAGAACAATATGAAGCTAATTAGGAGTCTAACAGAGTTTAGCTTAACACACATGGAGGTTGAGGAAATTTTACATCAATAACCTTGATTCTGCATTGGTTCATGATAAACCCAATAAGTTTTCCTGTAGAGACTCTAGAAGCACATTTGGCTGGATTAAGCTTCATGCCATATTTTTTGAAGATTTGAAAAGATTCCTCCAAATGCCCAATGTGTTGGTCTGCCTGGATTGAATTGTCAAGCATGTCATCGATGTACAAATCCACTGTGGTTCCAAAATGATCTATAAACATTTTATTGACTACATTCTTGAAACTGAAGTGCATGACTTGATAGTAGAAGGTGTTTGGTTATGAAGGATGTTTTCTCTTGATTAGCTAGATTCATGTGAATCTGATTATAACCTGAGAAGGCATCTATGAGTCTGAGAAGCTCATGCCCTCATGTTGCATCTACAATTAGATCGATACGGGGGAGAGGAAAATAATCCTTGGGGCAGACCCTATCCAGGTTGGCAAAATCTATGCACAACTACCATTTTCTGTTACTCTTTTTTACCATCACCAAGTTCGCTCATTGATAGCTTTCTATCTCTCTTGTTTAAAGCTCATTTTCTTCTACTTGATGGGCGTGCAACTTGGATCAACACTTAATTTATGGACAATCACCTCCGATTCTATTCCTTGCTTATTCCTTTTACTTCCAAGAGAAGGCGTCTCAGCGACTTTTGAGGAAGGTGAGGAGTTGTTCTTTGATGTCATTCAGCAGTCTGGACGCAAAAAATACCATATGCCCTAGTTCATCATCCACCTGAACTGGTTCCATCTTTGTAGAAGGAGAGGGTTTGGTTTCCACCACGTCTCGGATGTCCAAGTCATCCACTTTGACTACATTGACCTCCTTTTGTTTCATAAAGGTCAAATAACACTCTCTTGCCATCCTTTTGGTATCCCCTAACCACCCCAACACCATTTTCAGTCAAAAACTTAAAAACTAGGTGGTTGGAAAAAGGTATGGCTTTAAGAGTATTGAGGGATGGTTGTCGTAATATCATATTGTATGCAGAATGAGCCTTAACAACAAGGATTTTAACAAAGGCAGTGGCTTGGCAAGGAGAACCACCAATCGTCAAAATCAACTGAATAAATCCAAAGAGATATACATACCTTCTCCCTTAAGAATTTGTAAGTGGGGATCTGACAGTTGGAGCTAATCTCGGTTGATGCCAAGTTTGTCAAAAGCACTTATAAAGATAATATCGACCAAACTGCCATTTTCAACCAGCAAACCCTCTAGAGATGACATTGATCTTCCTAACGGGTTGTTAATATTACTGTTTGGCCTAGGAAGGTTCTTGATGATATATAGCTCATCATCTCCTTCTTGATCCATAAATCTTCTTAGGTGACCCCTTTGTATGAGGAACTTAATTTCTGTCTTCAATTGGATACAGTCATCAATGTTATGCCATGGTCCTTTTGAAAGTTATAGAAATTGTTTATATTCCTCTTTCGAGGGTCAGACCTCATTTTGAAGGGCCATTTCACATACTTTTCATGTTGGACTTGATGCAAGTGCTGAGCCACAGTAGTGTTTAGTGACATGTACTACAAGCAAGCAAACCATAGTGGGAAGTGTGGTTTGGGTTAGGGCTATGTAAAATACTTGATCACCCGACAAATCCAAATTGAAATCGAAGCCGACCCTTTCCAACAGAAAACGAGCGGATAATATTTATTCTGGGTCGGTTTCGAAAGAAAATATAGATTAACCAATAAAATATGTTCGGCTTGCGGATACCTTCAAGTCCAAACCCGAAATAACCGACCCGCCCGAGTAGTATTTAATAATAATATAAAATATATATATACACTCTAGATTTTTCCTTTAAAAAAAAAACATAAAAGAAAACTAACCCTAGACTTTGATTATCTCAATCTCTCTTCCGCCGCTTCTCTCTTCTCGCTCTCACAAACCAAAAACCCTTCTTTTTCTTCTACTATTCTTCATCCATGGATCCACCATCGAGGCTAGAATGGCACCAATGATCGAGTAGAAGTATATCTCAACCCTATCAAGCAGATCTAAAGACTCAAGTTTGAATGGTGCCAACAATTATCGAGTAGAAGTAAATCTCAACCCTATCGAGCATATCTCAACCTTTTTTTTTTAACTAGTAAATTTCTATTTCATTATCTTTGATTATCCATCTCTGTGAATATATTTTTTTTTGGTCTTGAACTCACTACTCGAAAGCAGTGAGTTTTTCTGTTTCTTCTTGAAACTCACTGCTTGGTCTTGAAACTCACTGCAATCAATTTCTTTTTTTTTTCTCCTTGCTCTCTAATTTATTGCTTCAACTTTAATATTGTAACCCAAGCGCAGGTTGAGCAGAGTAATATATTCTCAGAAGTCCGAGGTCGATCCCATGAGGAATTGTAACAAGAAAACAATCACACGAAAACTAAAAATACTTTAAAAGGAAAAGAGTTTGTTTGAAGAGTTGTTGGATGACAAAGATTGATTTTGGTAAATAAAACAATAATAAAAATACTAGAGCATTAGGTATTCCCTCTCAACTTCATACGGTAATAATTAAAGACTCAAAGCTTAATTCGATATAGGATTTAGATGTCAGTTAACTCCGGTACAAATCAAGTACTAAATCCAACGGTTATAATCAAAAGACTACCAGCAACCTGAATAATCATTTAATCATATTATTTTATGAATTCATGCTAATACTTCAAGTGTAGAATAACCAGTGATTTATTCGCAGGGGAACTCAAGTAATTGATGTACGTGGCACAACAACTCAGGAGTTCTTACAGAATAAACATTTTACTAAAAGATCAGAAATTAAATTAACACAATATCATAAATCATGAAGTACAAAGTCAATAAAAATACCGTACTCCATTAAGAGGTTTTCCCTAGCCCTAACTTAGCCTTCTAGCCGGACATGATAAAAATAACAAAAATAAACTTCCAGAATACGTAAGCCAAAAAAAAAGTCGTTTTACAAGGTCTTCAAGTCCTATTTGTAAAAGAGATTGATTTTCGTCAGAAGTCTAAGCCAGGTGCCAGCAGATCTTTGACACGCGTCCGGACGCGTGCTTCTCAACCGTCTGGACGCAACTTCCAGAGAGTTACTTTGCTGCTTTTCATCTTTCTGCCACTCGCGTCCGGACGCATACTCCTCTTTCGTCCGAACGCATACTCCAGTGTGATTCTCCTTAAGATATGCTTCCATCTTTCACAATTTTATCTCCAAATTCATGCTATTATCCTGCAAAATAAACAAAACTCATATTTTATTAGTATAGTATCAAGTCTTGAATAAATTCCTATAATTATCACACTTTCATAACTAAATGATCAATCTTTCCTCTAATAAATATAAATATTAGACCTTAATCACACCCCCCCCACTTAGACCTTGCTAGTCCCTAGTAAGGCAAACAATAAAAATAAAAAAATCTAACTAAGAATCAAAGAAACTAAAACAAAACAAAACCACTTCTGTAGGCTTCACGATTGCATTTAATATATGCAACAAGCTTTTAAACCCCCAGGGTCCCCCTAAAGGACGAGTATAGTCTCGTGAGAGTTTCCAGAGATGATACCCACAAACATCACCATGTGATTAAATATCTGAATAATAATTTTATAATATAAATTGCAACCACAATATAAAAATTATAAGATACAAGTCTTTTTATTAGCACATGCAAAACAAAATATAGAACTCTACATTATATAAATGTATACACTTATCATATTCTCATATAAACTCGTGTGTAGTGTGAATTAACTATACCAAGTCAATAATTTATCTGATAATCACCTCTACAACTATCAACTATTCGTCTTAATGCCAAATCTCACTAGATAATTCACTCATAAACAAATTCTCTCAGATTATAATGACTATTCCCTCAAATATCACATGTGAGAAGAAAATATTTAAGTCAAAACAAACTAATGCTCACATGTCTATTAAAATAATCGTCATTTAAAAGAAAAATGATTTGACATAAACTCATGAAAGAAAATCAACACACAATAAATAATTAATCACCATTCTCTTCCTTATTCACACAAGTCATGCATCCATCTATACACTCTTGAGATCAAATAGGACTTTGTTTAAGGTTGTAATAGGGTCTTGGGATTAGGGTTTTGAAACAAAGGATATTTAAGAATTCAAAAGACTATCCCGAGAGAACATATATATTATACAACCAAACTTTGTTCTATAGCCTTTCACTCTACATTATTTAGAAGCACAATTTACAAAACTTGCTCATATTTTTTTTCCAATATATGATTGTTATTTTTCACAGCAACTTGCTTTTTTCACAGGTAGACATATTGCCATTCTTTTTTTTCTTTTTAGCAAGACAACTGAATGTATATACTTTTTTTTCCAGCAAAATATCTAATGCAGATATTCACAAGTATGCAAAACTCCCCCATTTTTTTATCATCTTTTCTCAACCAGCATCTCCCAATTACATAGACAATAAAAGTTCAATCTCGGGATAAACAAGGGTAAATAATTTTTTTTTTCATTGGCTTGGTTAATATATGTTTGATATAAGAAAAGAATTTTTTATTTTTTTTCAAAGGCTCAATCATGGCTTCTAGGGATAATAATATTCAAAGAATAAGACTTAGGCTCAAATAATGTCAAAGATGGCCTAAAATCATATCTCAGGAGTTATTGATAATACACTCCTCATGCAAATAATTTAAAGTCAAGCAATCATTCACAATATTGATCTTGACCAAAACAAAAATAATGAGACTATTGAAGGAGATTATCTGAATAAAACTATTATTTATTGAGTAAATGTAAATAACCCTCTAAAGAAGATTGTATCAAAACTCACCAGGATTTTTATGCATCTCCACTATATGTGTTAAGTTTTCAAGGTAAAATACCTAACAAATTTTTAACTTGATAAAGTCTAAAGTGCATAAATTGTGAGTTTTCATAAGAGCATGATATGAAATACAAAAAATATAAAAAAAGTTCTACGTGATGCTTAAACAGTTGCAAATTTAAAGCTACACAAATTATTTCTATATTGTGGTGTCAAATTATGCATAAAAACATTTTTTAGATATTTAATAGCACACCAAAATATGCATTTCATATAATATTGAGAATTTTAAGTACAATGCATATTCAAAAGATAAAAGAAATCAAGCCTAACAAAAATCTATCCAAAATAAGCTTTGATTTCAACAGGCAACTGAAATGAAAGAAAAGAAAACAATCAGCCAAACACTGAGACCTAAAAGAAACATGCTAAGATGAGGGGCCTGCCTGACCATGAGAACTCTGCCCTAGCCCCCTCATCTGAGCCTTCAACTCTCTCATCTCTTTCTTCATTTCTCTCTGTCCTCTCAACAGCTCAAACAAAATCTGCCTGTCAGTCCTGGGATTAGTATCCTCATCCACTGGCAACTCAAGATCTTCTTCGAAATCGAAGAACTAATCCCACTTCTCTATTGGCACATCACCCTCCTCCTGCTGTTGAGTCGTCTGACCTCTCTCTCCCACTGGCCTTGCCACACTCCAACTCTTTAGAAGAGTACCGGAGTTTAGCACCACAACTTTCCTTGCTCGCTCCATGGTGCTAAACATAGTGTTGTGGCCAATCCAGTAAAAAGGAGGGATGGCTTTTTGGGGTCCACAATGGCTCGTTGTATCTCAGAAAAAATAAGTGAAGGGAGGTCTATGGTCTTACCAGTACCTATGGCATAGAGGAGTCTGGCTCGGTCGATATAAATGTGGTTGTTTCTCAACAATGGAAAAATATTGGATACCGAAATCAGATTGAGAATTTTGTACTTGTTGGTCAAATCCCCCTGCTGAAGAAACCTCACATTGTCAGTCCAAACAAAAATTCGAGTCTCCAAGTAACTCCTTCCCCATCTCACTGCCATCATAGTTTTGTGGGTAATCAGGGACAACCACTCGAGCCTGAGTCATTCCAGTAACTTTGGCGATGGCTATTGCATCAATGTCAATGTGCTTACCTCGGACATATGTACTCAGTTGCCCATTCCCGCGATCAACAACATTGCTGTAAAATTCCCTTGCCAGAATGGGAATGTACAACCAGTCCTTTCCCATAAACTTAGCCCATCCCCGAGAAATGATGATCTCTCGAACTCCCAATCGAGTGAAATCCTCGATTTCGACTTTCCTCTCGCAGACATAAGGCTTGGAGGCATAGTATCTATAAAATCTTACCCGTTCCTCCAAAATTGGGAAACGGACAGGGTCAAATGTAGTATCCTCCTCCTCTTGAGTGTTTGTTCGTGGCCTCTTTGAAGTGGAGGCTTTAGGTGGTGACATTATGTGAAAGGCAGACAAAGATTTCAAATGTGGCGGGAGAGTTCATTTTTTTTTTCTATAGGGAGGCTGTAAAATTTTTTTTTACCGAACTTCTCTATTTATAATCACACACACACGTCCGGACGCACCCCAATAAACCGCTTTTAATGTACCTTGAATAATACGCGTCTGGATGCGTGATAAACTACCGTCCGGACGCACCTCCTGAATTTTCAACGGTTAGGCTTCACGTCCGAACGCGACTTCCAGTAGGTTTTCTTCTCAAATGTGAGCGTCCGAACACGAGGTCCAGTGTGTTTCTTCTCCATACTTAGAAAATTTTTCACTTCCTCTTTCTCCTCCTACATTTTTACACCTTTAATCCTAAATAAAATTCCTAAAAACTCAACGAAAGTCCATCATACTAAAAAATTATTTTTTTAAAAAAAGCAGATGCATATGCACAATAAATTGTATCAATCGACCAATTAACTAAGTACACTCCACCCCCCACTTAAAAATTTGCATTGTCCTCAATGTAATAATATGCAATGTAATATCAAATATGGGTTAGGACGACATACCGGATGCGTGTATACTGTGCATCATGTATCTGTAGACACAAAACAAAAAGAAAACAAAATACACTACTATACACAAGAATACATAGAATGGTTAGAGACATACAATTCATAGTGGGGATCCACCAATTTGATGGATTCCACTTCAACAATACCTTCTTTCAAGAATGGTTTTAGTCTTTGTCCATTAACTTTGAAAATGTTCCCATTTTTTGAATTTTCAATCTCCACTGTTCCATAGGGGAATACTTCCTTGAAAATGTACGAACCACTCCATCCAGTTCGAAGTTTTCCTTTAAAAATGTGAAGCCTAGAATTATATAAAAGAACTTTCTGAGTAGGTGTAAACGTTTTACGCACAATATTCTTGTCATGGAATACCTTCATCCATTCTTTGCTGATCCTAGAATTCTCATAGGCTTCGTTCCTAATTTCCTCAAGTTCATTTAATTGCAATTTTCGTAAGGCACCAGTTTTGTCAAAACTAAAGTTAAACATCTTAATGACTCAGTATGCCTTATGTTCTAATTTCACAGGTAAGTGACAAGCTTTTTCATAAACCAATCTATACGGGGACATGCCAATCGGGATTTTATAAGTAGTTCGGTATGTCCATAATGCATCAATTAGTCGTAACAACCAATCTTTACGATCAGGGTTCACGATTTTTTTCAAAATGTAAGAAATCTCCCGATTGGCTAGCTCTGCTTGACCACTCGTCTGTGGGTGATAGGGAGTTGCAACCTTATGTGTCACACCATATTTTTTCATTAAATTCTCAAAAGTTTTGTTACAAAAGTGCAATCCCCCATCACTGATAATGGCTGGAGGTATACCAAATCTGGACACAATATTTTCTTTTAGAAATTTCAATACAACTTTGTGATCATTCGTCCAACATGGTATAACTTCGACCCACTTAGAAACATAATCTACTCCCACTAAAATGTACATATATTCAAAAGATGGGGGAAAAGGTCTCATGAAATCTATGCCCCAACAGTCAAAAATTTCTATTATTAAAATCGGGTTTAGAGGCATCATATTTCTATGGGTTAATCCCCCCAGTTTTTGACATTTCTCACAAACCTTACAGAAATTATATGCATCCTTAAAAATTGTTGGCCAATAGAATCCACACTGCAAAACCTTTGTAGCAGTCTTTTTCATAGAAAAGTGGCCTCCACATGCTCTCGAATGACAAAAAGATAAAATGCTACTTACCTCGTCATCGGGCGCGCATCTTCGAATAATCTGACCTGGGCAATATTTGAAGAGATATGGGTCATCCAAAAAAAAAACTCTTAACCTCACCTAGAAATTTTCTCTTATCCAAGGCAGTCCAAGCTAGTGGCATGTTACCTGTAACCAGAAAATTCACAATGTTAGCAAATCATGGTAATGAAAAAACTGCCAACAATTGTTCATCGGGAAAAGTGTCATTGATTGACACTGTCTCAATGGGTATATCACTCACAAGTCTAGACAAATGATCAGCCACTACATTCTCTACTCCTTTCTTATCGTTAATGGTTATATCGAATTCTTGGAGTAAGAGGATCCATCTAAGCAGTCTTGGTTTAGCATCTTTCTTAGTCATCAAATATTTAAAAGCTGCATGGTCTGTGAAATAACAATGGGGGATCCTACTAAATATGACCTAAATTTGTCTAATGCAAATACTACTTCCAGTAATTCCTTTTTTGTAGTAGAATAATTCATCTGTGCGCTATTTAAGGTTTGACTGGCGTAGTAGATGACATGTGGCTTTTTTTCATTACTTTGTCCTAACACTGCCCCTACGGCATAGTCACTGGCATCACACATAATTTCAAAGGGGAGACTCCAATTCGGGGGTTGCATGACTAGAGCAGTGATGAGCATGCCCTTTAGCTTGTCAAAAGCCTTTTGGCATGAATCATCTCACTCAAAAGGTATGTCTTTCCCTAAGAGATTACAAAGTGGTCTAGAAATTGAACTAAAATCTTATAAATCTCCTATAAAAACCAGCATGACCCAAAAAAGATCTAACATCCTTAAGGGTTTTAGGAGTGGGCAAATTGGCAATTAGTTCAATTTTAGCCTTATCTACCTGAATTCCCTCAAAAGAGACAATGTGACCAAGAACAATTCCCTTTTGAACTATGAAATGGCATTTCTCCCAGTTAAGTATAAGGTTCTTTTCTTCACATCTTATGAACACTTTCTCAAGATTAGATAAACAGACATCATAGGAATCACCAAAAACAGGTAAAATCATCCATAAAGACTTCAAGAAATCGTTCAACCATGTCACTGAAAATACTAAGCATACACCTTTGAAAAGTCCCAGGTGCATTACAAAGTCCAAAAGACATTCTTCGATAAGCAAAAGGTACCAAAAGGACAAGTAAATGTCGTTTTTTCTTGGTCCTCTAGGACAATTTCAATTTGGTTGTATCCCGAATAACCATCTAAAAAATAATAATATAAATGTGACGCTACCTTTTCTAAAATTTGATCCATAAAAGGCAAAGAAAAGTGGTCTTTTCTAGTAATAGAATTTAATTTTTTATAGTCAATGCATATCCTCCAACCAGTAACTGTCCTAGTTGGCACAAGTTCATTATTTTTATTGGCAACTATAGTGACTCCAGATTTCTTAGGAACTACCTGTGTGGGACTTACCCATTTGCTGTCTACAATAGGGTAAATAATTCCTATATCTAGCAATTTCAGCACCTCTTTCTTTACAACTTCTTTCATATGTGGATTTAGTCTACGTTGCATCTCCCTAGATGTTTTAGCATTAACCTCCAAATAAATCCTATGAGTGCAAACCAAAGGACTAATTCCTTTTATATCAGCTAAAGTCCAACCAATTACATTTTTATGCTCTCTAAGAAGTTGTAACAACATTTCTTCTTGTGCTGAATTTAATTGAGAAGAAATTATTATCGGATATGTTTCATCATCTCCTAAGAATGCATATTTTAACTCTACCGGTAACTACTTGAGGTCAAGCTTTGGAGCTTTTTCACTGGATGGGACTGGTGGGTCAATTCTTGGTGGAAGCTCCTTGAATTTATGTCTCGACTCTCTCATTTCAAGTACTTGCGATGTGTTTAACAAATCAGTTGAAACAGACATTTCAGAGTTATGTTCATATATCTCTATCATAGAAGACTGTTCAAGCAAGCATGCTTCAAGTGGATCAAATAGAGAAGAATTAGATATTCTGCTTGGAACTATAGACTCAATCATATTTACTTCATGCACATCCTCATCAACATTCCCTGGTTGTTTGTACACATGAAAAATATTGAGCTCTAATGTCATATTCCCAAAAGTTAATTTCATCACACCATTCCTGCAATTAATTAAAGCATTTGAGGTTGCTAGGAATGGTCTGCCTAAAATAACAGGAATTTGAGCATTAGCATTTAATACAGGTTGAGTATCCAAAATTATAAAATCCATAGGAAAATAAAATTTTTAAACCTGCACTAAGACATCTTCCACCATACCCCTCGGTATTTTTACTGATCTATCAGGTAATTGGAGTGTAACCGAAGTGGTTTTTAACTCACCTAACCCTAATTGTTCGTATACTGAATAAGGGATCAAATTCACACTAGCTCCAAGATCCAGCAAAGCCTGTTCAATTCTGTGGTTTTCTATTACACAAGAGATGGTAGGACAACCTGAGGCTTTATACTTTGGTGGAGTCTTGTGCTGTATGATGAAGGACACCTGCTCAGTCAAAAATGCCTTCTTTTGCACATTCAATTTTCTTTTTACAGTGCATAATTCTTTCAAAAACTTTGCATAAGAAGGTATTTGTTTAATGGCATCCAACAAGGGAATATTGATTTTCACCTGCTTAAAAATCTCTAACATATCATTGTGCATCCGAGGCTTGGTAGATGTAATCAATCTCTGTGAGAATAGTGCAGGTGGGACATACTTCTTAGGCTCACTAACTTCAGGAGTGTTAAGTTTATCGTCACTCTCCGTAGGTTTTGAAATTTTTTCAGACTTTTGAATTTTTGAAGGAATGGTTTTATCAATTTCTTTTCCACTACGGAGTGTGGTGACAGACTTTACCTGTTCATGCTCAATGTTTGAAGTACCCGTCTCATTCATAAAAAATTGACCCTGTGGATTTGGTTGTGGTTGGGCTGGCAACTTACCTTTCTCTTGATGACAAGGGTCAATAGTCAGTTTAGTAATTGCACTCCTAATATCATTTATAGCCTGTGTGATTTGATTTCTGAGATCATCAATGGCCTGAGTAGTTTGTCTATTATAATTCGCCTGACTGTGCATGAACTGTGTCAATGCTTCCTCCATATTTCACTTAGGCGGTGGGACATAAGGTGCAACATTGGATGAATTTTATTGAGGTGGATGTGATTCATGATTTTCATTCCTCCAACTAAAATTAGGATGATTCTTCCACCCTGGATTGGATGTAATTGAATAAAGATTATTGTAAGGTTCTGAAAAATTATTTACAGCATTTGCTTGATCATGAAGAACTTCCTTTAAAACTGGCAATGTTGGACATTGCTTAATTGAGTGTCCAGAGATCTCACAAAAACTACAGACTTCCTCAACAGGTATTGTGTCAACCTCGTTAACCCTTTTGTACTCCATGGCTTCTACCCTCCTTGATAAAGTGGCAATCCTAGCCCCTAGGTCATCTTCATCCCTTAGCTGATACTTACCCCTCCAGATGATTGTGCAGTTTTACCTTTAGAAGGCTCTGGAGATATGGTGTCCCAAGATTGTGCATTCTCTGCTAATTGATCTAGATAGTCAAAGGCATCATCCAGCTCCTTATTCATAAATTCACCATTACACATCATTTCTACAAATTGACGCAATTGAGGACTCAATCATAAAAGAAACTGATCAAGCGCCAGTTCTCAAAACCATGATGTGGATAAGATGCAAGAAGATCTTTAAATATTTTCCAACTTTGATAAAAAATTTCAGACTCTTTTTGAGAAAAATTCAGTACTTGTCTTTTCAAAGAGTTTGTGCGATGCGTGGAGAAAAAAGTTTTCAAAAATTATTTGTGCATCTCAGCCCATGTCCCTATGGACCTAGATCTTAATGAATATAGCCAAGTCTTAGCTTTTCTTTTAATGAAAAAGGAAAAACTTTAACTTGACTATGTTTACTGACACATTCTGGTCATGGAACGTTGCACATACATCCTCAAATTCTCTGATGTGTAAATATGTGTTTTCTTCACCTATACCAAGAAACTTTGGGAGTAGTTGGATCATGCCAGGCTGAAAGCAAAATTAGCAGTATTCAATGGAAAAATAATGTATGAGGGTTCAGTGAGGCATACGGGTTGTAAATATTCACGCAGAGTCCTGCCCTGATTAACATTTAAATTATCCATGTCATTTTCATCAAGATTGCTTACTCTATCAATGTGATCCTCATGTTCAGGAAGGTCATTCTTCCTATGATTGTTAGGATTAGCAGTCATTGTATGCAAAGAATGATTTGAATCAAATAAATTTCTAATTAGAATATCTAATTCTTCTCTTATTAAACGACCACTCAAATCACGATGCCAAGAGCTCATAAACCAACTAAACAAACTAAATAGAACATAAATCTAACTAAATAACAAAAATTAAATAAATTGCAATAAAAAATAAGAGAAATTGGAACGACGATACCGGTTCTTTGATGAATCGCAAATACCAAAAACGTCAAAAGATGTGATGGCTCATTGTCTTTCAATTCCCCAGCAATGGCGCCAAAAACTTGCTTCAACTTTAATATTGTAACCCAAGCGTAGGTTGAGCAGAGTAATATATTCTCGAAAGTCCGAGGTCGATCCCACGAGGAATTGTAACAAGAAAACAATCACACGAAAACTAAAAATACTTTAAAAGGAAAAGAGTTTGTTTGAAGAGTTGTTGGATGACAAAGATTGGTTTTGGTAAATAAAATAATAATAAAAATACTATAGCATTAGGTACTCCCTCTCAACTTCATACGGTAATAATTAAAGACTCAAAGCTTAATTCGATACAAGATTTAGATGTCAGTTAACTCCGGTACAAATCAAATACTAAATCCAACGGTTATAATCAAAAGACTACCAGGAACTTGAATAATAATTCAATCGTATTATTTTATGAATTCATGCTAATACTTCAAGCGTAAAATAACCAGTGATTTATTCGCAGGGGAACTCAAGTAATTGATGTACGTGGCACAACAACTCAGGAGTTCTTATAGAATAAATACTTTACTAAAAGATCAGAAATTAAATTAACACAATATCATAAATCATGAAGTACAAAGTCAATAAAAATACCGTACTCCGTTAAGAGGTTTTCCCTAGCCCTAGCTTAGCCTTCTAGCCGGACATGATAAAAATAACAAAAATAAACTTCCAGAATTCGTAAGCCAAAAAAAAGTAGTTTTACAAGGTCTTCAAGTCCTATTTATAAAAGAGATTGATTTTCGTCAGAAATCTAAGCCAGGCGTTAGCAGATCTTTGACACGCGTCCGGACGCGTGCTTCTCAACCGTCCGGACGCAACTTCCAGAGAGTTCCTTTGCTGCTTTTCATCTTTTTGCCACTTGCGTCCGGACGCATACTCCTCATCCGTCCGGACGCGTTCTCCAGTGTGATTCTCCTTGAGCTATGCTTCCATCTTTCACAATTTTATCTCCAAATTCATGCTATTATTCTGCCAAATAAACAAAACTCGTATTTTATTAGCATAGTATCAAGTCTTATATAAATTCCTATAATTATCACACTTTAATAACTAAATGATCAATCTTTCCTCTAATAAATGTAAATATTAGACCTTAATCATTATACACATTTTATGAATACATTTATTTATTTATTTTTTAAACTTGAAACTCACTGCTTGAAAGCAATGAGTTTTTCCTTTTCTGCTTGAAACTTATTGCCATCAATTTTTTTTTCTTGCTCTCTAATTTCTTATACACTTTTTTTGAATACATTTTTTTTTTGTTCTTGAAAACTCACTGCTTGAAAGCAACCAACGAGTTAAAACTCATTTTTCTGACCATAAATAATTAAACATTCATGACTATAGGTTGAATCTGACCATATATTATTCTATCTATTTTTTTGGATGATAGACCTTAAATTATTTATGTATGTTCTCTTTTTGTGTTTATCTAATTCGTGTCTTTTTGTATTCATTGAATCTGGATTTTTTTTATATCTAAGCTTTGATGATTAATTTGTTCAATTTTTTTTATTTAGATGGAGAGCAATACAACTTTGGCTAATGCTACACAAGTTATTGATGACCCTTTGGAGACTAATAAGAATGAGAAATCTGAAAATAAAAACCAGGGAAGTCAAAAGTGTGGAATCATTTCAAAGTACTAGAGAGGAAAAAAGACCAAGTTCGCATGGTAGAGTGCAAATAATGTAACAAGGTTTATCAATGTGATTCTAAGAAGCATGGTACGTCATCCCTTGCATTTCATGTGAACCACAATTGCACAAAATTTTCTGATAGAAATGTGAATAAAATTCAGCAATTGTTAAGTTTTGAGAAAAAACCAGAGGGAGATTTAGGTCGTAGCAATATCATGATTTGTAAGTTTAATCAAGAAACTTCAAGGCTGACACTTGTAGAAATGGTTATTATGGATGAATTGTCTTTTCGAGCTATGGAAGCCCATGGCTTTAAAAGGTTTTGTAGGACAATAGAGCCAAAGTTCCCCGTTTTGTCTCTCACGATTGTTGTTAGAGATTGCATCAAACTTTATCAAAATGAAATTGATAAGTTACAGAAAATTCTTGGGTCCTCGGCTAATAGGTTTAGTTACACAACTGATACACAGACTTCTATTCAAAACCTTAACTATATGTGTCTTACTGCTTACTTCATTGATGAAAATTGAAAATTAAACAAGAGAATATTAAACTTTTGTTTAATTCCTAATCATAGAGGAGACACAATTGGAGGCTTGTTTACTTGCATGGGGTATTGATCAGATTTGTACAATCACAGTTGATAATGCATCCTTAAATGATGTTTCTATAGATTATTTAAGAAGACACATCAAGGGTAATATATTAGGAGGTGAGTCCCTTCACATGAGGTGTTGTGCACATATCTTAAACCTTGTCATGAGTGAGGGATTAAAAGAACATAATGATTCTATTATAAGGGTGCGTAATGTTGTGAGGTATGTGAGGTCTTCTCCTGCAAGAATGGAAAAATTAAAAAGATGCGTGGACAAAGAGAGAATTGATTGTAAGACTTTGGTGTGACTTGATTTTTCAACTAGATGGAACTCCACTTATCTAATGCTTGAGGCTACACAAAAATATCAAAAGACCTTTGAAAGATTAGAGGATGATGATGTTCAATATGTCTCTTACTTTAGTGAAGGGACATTGGGGTCTCTTCGGTATATTGATTGGGAAAATTTGAGGGTTCTTGTGAAATTTCTAAAGATTTTCTATGATTCTACTTTGCAAATTTCTGGGTCCTTCTATGTCACATGTAATTTACTTTGCAAGAGCTTTGTATTGTTCAAACTAGTTTGTCTAAACTATGTGAGAATCATGATCCCTTTTTTGAGTGTCATGACAATGAGTATGAAGAAAAAGTATGATAAATATTAGGGAAACATTATAAAGATGAATTTATTGATATTTGCTGCTATTTTACTAGATCCACGATGTAAGTTGGGTGCATTATCATTTTGGTTCAAACAAAACTTTGATGCAAACAGTAATGAGGCAGAGGAAATGTTGGGCAAAGTAAAAAATGTGTTTTAGCGGTTGTATGACGAGTATGCATTAGTTTTTGTAGCTGTTTTACTGGATCCATGATATAAGTTGGGTTCATTATCATTTTGGTTCAAACAAAATTTTGATGCAAATAGTAATGAGGTGGAGGAAATGTTGGCATATATATGCTCAGTTTGAATCTAGTAGTGCTCAATTGAAGACTAAATCTGAGGTTGACTAGTATTTGAGTGATGATGGTGAGGCAAAAAATCAAGAATTTGACCTTCTTAACTAGTGGAAACTGAATTCAACAAAGTATCCCATCCTTTCTCATGTTGCAAAAGATGTTTTTAGCTATTCCAATATCCACAGTTGCTTCTGAGTTTGCGTTTAGTATAGGGGGCATGTACTAGATCCATTTCGAAGTTCATTATCCCCAAAAACAGTAAAGGCAATTGTTTGTGCACATAATTTGTTAAAAGATCTAAATCCTTTTGACGACCGAGATGCAATAGATTACATGAAAATCATTGAACTTGACTTAGGTAACATATATACTGTTTTATTTTTTTCAACTTGTTATTATTCTTTATTATAGAATGTTACTTCTCTAAATATACTCATATCTTTTTTATGTTTTATATTAGAAGTGGATGAGAGTGCAACTCATGCGACTGTTATTGATGATTGTATTTAGACTACTACTTTTGACAAAAAAACATCTTCGGTATGTTTTTAATGTGATTTAGTTTTTTCTTTATGTTCTTAATCTTAAGTATTTTGTTAAGAGTCATGGTGTTGCTTATAAATCTGTGTTTGTACTACTTTCCTTGCAGGTTATATGACAATTGAGACTGACTGTTGAGAGTCCTAATTTTTGGAATGGTGCACTGTGGATTTTTGAACCATACTGATTACTGACTGTTGTATTTAGACTACTGATTTTTGGCGGTGTAAATGATTTATGTGTTTTGATTGTTGTGGTTGTAGAACTATTTTTGAAGCAAACTTGCATAGTTGCTGCAACCTACAGTTTATTTTCATTTTAATAGTGATTTTTTTGCTCTTATTTGATTGAGTTACAAGTTGTAAAATAATTCATGGTACAGTAACACAAAATACCAAATTGGTTTGGCCCTCAAATAATGTATAGCATATGAAATGGATTTGAGCTAGAAAAGGATTTTTGGATGCAATTTATGTTTATAGATCTGCTAGGTAAACTAACCGAGCTTGGGCCAAAGGAATTTTAGGTCTACTATGGAATTTAATTCTAGGCTTGAAAAGGATGTTTTGGATCCAATTTAAGTTTATACACCTACTAGACAAACTAACTAGGCTTGGGCTGAAGGAATTTTAGGTCTACAATAGAATTTAAGCCGACCCGTAAACCGACCGACATTCAAGGTCGATTATCAGTTCAGTTGATCGTGTGATTCAGCTCGACTCAGTTTGTTCTTTCTACTTCCAAGTATAATTGGATTGGCTGGCAGAAGTAGCCACTTCCGACCCTACTATCGGTTGAACACCCCTAGTTTGGGTGGACCAAGTTGGCCTTGCACGTCTGCCTTCCTTTTGTGGGAATAGTCTCTATTACTACTGGGACTAGTTTCCTTCTAGTTTTTACCCTTGTGCTGATCTATTACAGCTAAAGAGCTGTGTCTAGGTCAAATATTTTTTTCTCCATTAATGTACTTCTCTGTCTTTGCCAACACGTCGACCACATTAGTATGGGGATGTTTGGATAATGAGAACAAAAATTCCAAAGGTTGAAGCCCGATGATGAACACCATCAAGGCCACCTTGTCATCGTGGTCACCCACTTGAAAGGTCTCAAGTTTGAAATGTTGTATGTACTTCCTTGGCATTTCTTCTGACTTCTATTTAACGCTACGAAGGTAAGAAGTTGGTTTGTGGTGGCTCCTCATAACAATGAAATGAGAGATAAATTGCCTAAAAAATCCTTTAAAAAAGCTAATTGAGGGTAGAGGTAGTTTATTGTACCAAGTTAGCATAGAACCTTTGAGAGTAATGACAAAGGTTCTGCACCGAACATGATCCTTATTGTCGTGGAGCTCCATCATATTGTTGTAGGTGTTGAGGTGCTCAAAAAGATCTCTTGTACCATCAAAAGCCTCCATTGAAGGCTTCTTGAACTTGTAAGGAAAAGGAAAATTCTGGATTTCCCAAGCGAAGGGAGATTTAGTGTGTTTGATGACATTCTTGCCATAGCCTAGCAAGTCATGGACCTATCTGAAACTGTCTTCATAGTAATTATCCAGAAGAGGGGGATGAGGACGTAGTGGAGGTTGTAGATTGCTTCTGATCCCTTCACCAATGCGACTACGGACTTCATCTTCTTGGTTATCCTAATTTTGCCAAGTTTTGTCGTCAAATTGGCTTCTATTGTGTTTTTCGATAATCCCATTCAAGGGTTGTTACCATTGCTAGGCAGTAAGGACTGGATAATCTACTGATTTTGCGTGAGTAGGCATAACATAGTCTAGTTGAATGTTTCTTGGCCTTTTGGAAGAGGCAGAGATTAGGGACCTTTTGGAACCACTACTTTGGTTTTTAAGGTTTTGGCTCATGTTTCTTGTAAAAAATCATCAAATAGAAAAAATTCAAGCTAGAACGATGAAAATCGTTCCCGTAGATGGTGTCAAACTGATGGTGCAGAAAACTGAGGGATATGAGTTGGGAGAGCTTGAGCTTTATGTAAGGTATATGGAGTATGTGTGATGGAATAATAGAAAATGCATAAGGGATTAAGTGGTTCATCTAGATGAAGAGCTAAACTTGTCCTCTATAATGGAGGCTCTTTCTCCTTGTCTGTGTATTACTTGGGTAATAAGAAAAAGGTTACACTTGAGGTAATTTATTGCACATGCTATGGTAAGGCAATGGCTTGTCTACGTATACACAAGGGTGATGTAATCCTAACAAACCTGTCAAGGAATATTAGGGGTAATCATTGAGCATTATAGGCTCTCCCCCTTATGCGTGGCGTGAATAGTGTCTTCTTAACTATTGTAGGCTTTGCTAGTGAAAGTCCATATCTACCATTTTTGAATTTTCTCGAGCTAATATCATGATGGCTGACCTACCTGAAAAAAGTTTGAGATGAGTGATTTCTTCTGGTATCTTCAGATTAGATAGATTATTCTTATATAAGAAATTTTTTCTCCATTAGTTCGTAATTTTCTTGAATCAATTTCATAGAAGAATTAACATCCATAGACTACCACTCTCTAAACGCTCACCATCCGTTAAAGAGGCAAACATGATTATGTTTAAAATTTCTTTATTATTTATTTGGATTATATCCGCTATGGATAGGAACTACCATTCACGATAGGTTACAACTTTTGCTTTGGGATGGGGGAGAAATGATGTGGATTTTTCCTCATGGTTATACACACGGAGTGCACCAAACTACTTAGAGGGGGATGAATAGGTTTTTTGATTTTAACTTAATCAAATACCAATTAAAACTTAATTCTACCTCATCTTTTCATTTGAATTTGGCAATTAATGGTGAGAACCCCTCTTTAACCATCATGACTCCATGAACCTACGTAGATTGATGTTGTTAATTTTTGCAATAAAAGACAGAAACATTTAATCTCTGTCACGCCACAATTTTCATTAAAGCGTGATTTAATAAAAAGATATATTTACCCAAAATTATTTTGCTGGTTTACTATAATAATTGAATGAAATGAAACATTTGTATTTATCAAAACATATTTGATTTTTTTTTTCAAAAATTTCGACAGAGTCCATTTGAAAATTAGGCTTTCAACTAGCTAGTAAGAGCATCCATGTGAGAGCATAGCATAATTTAAACTAACTAAACATCTACAACATGCCTCTATCAAAAATATAATCTAACGAAATCCGGGGTGGCAATTAGGGGTCCACGAAGTCCTTCCAAATTCAGATACATCCAATATCAATATATACCACAACTTAGTACACAAAGTCATAACTTTATATTACGATACCCAAAATAATAATACATTTATGGCATGATCAAGTGTACACCATAAATGCCTCAAGACAACCTTCACAATGTGTGAGTGCTAACATTTCTATATAAGTTCTAAAGGTAAATACAAAAAAGGCTCGAAAAGAGATTTTTTCTAGTCTAAGCTCCCACAAGTATTTCATCACCTATGCCCCAAGATGCATGCTAGTCTCTAAAAATATTAGTAAGGGATGAGCAACTATAGCTCAGTGGGATAATCCTTTTCCCAAGCATTTACAAAGTTTGAAATACCAACATTCCACAAACCATATGAATAAGTAATGAAAGTTTTATAATTAAATACAGACACATGATAATAAGTAAAACATTTATAACAAACTCTCAACACTTCGTCATTAGAAATATATAAAGTATAAATTAAATGTTTATATATTTAAAGTCAAATCATCATAGCAAATATCATGCATGTCTCTCAAACGGACAATATAATCAATCACACCGGTTCACACATGAACCATCCCTGAAAAAACTTTTGGGTCTTGCATCCTAGGGTCTCATCGCTCTTCTTGCTTTCAAGGGGTACGTGTAGAGCACAACTTGTGATGCCACATAGGTCATTATCAAAAACCACTATCATAATCAATCCCCTAAGGACTAGTAGCCGCCTTGGCAACCCACTTAATAGACCTCAATCGTCTACTAACCCTTTGCCTCTAAATATCGAGCACACATTTTTCAAAAATAATTATTTTCTATATCCACAAATCCATTTGAAAACTCATGTCATAACCTTGACATTTTATCAAACATATAGTATACTCAAATCTCAAAATTTACATTTTCAAAGCAACACAACCAATTCTAAGAAAATAAGTCATATATATTATTTACAAGATCATAACATACTTCAAAACCTCCAAATTATAGGTTTAATCAAATAATCATAACTAAAATCAAACTGAGGTTTCAAATCCACAACACTAATTTATTTTCATTTCCAAGAGAATAAGTCATATATATTATGTACAAGATTATAGCACAAGTCAAAATTCCCAAATCATAGGTTTAATCAAATAACCATAACTAAAATAAAACCAGGGTTTCAAATCCATAACACCAAAATCATTTTTATGCATGTAGGTTCACAATTCATTGCATACTCCACGATAAATCAAGGTTTATAACAAGTATTTTGTCATCAAACACATAGTAAATTTTAACTAATGAAAATAAATGAGATGCACAATATAAATGCAAGAGAGAGGAAAACCCAACTTAGAAATCAAGAATTCCAAGCCAAGTTCCTAGGATTTTCAAGCAAAACTCAAGCTTTAGAAACTTTCTTCTTCTTTTTTCTCTTTCCCTTTATCTTTTCCTAGGGTTCTAAGAAATATTGGGTGAGGGTGGAATGAAAGAATGGAAGAAAAGGGGCTGAAATTGGGGTTTTAAACCCATCAGTCTCGAAATTTACTGTTCATGGGGCAAAAAAAATTATTTTTCTAAGAAATTACAGTTTGCCACTAAACATTCCAATTTGATCCCTATGACTACTATAAGGTTTTTCAACGTTTCAGATTCATTTTTAATGTTATTTTAACCTAAAAATATTTAGTTTTATGATTTATCTCAAAACTAAAGTTAATTTATAGTCGAAACATAAAAATTAATATTTTACCCCTCCAAACCGCTATATGAGCTAAACAGCTATTCCAAGTTTTTTTTTCAGACCTCCCGGATTCAATAATAATATTATTTTGACCTAAAAACATTAATATATTTACTTAGTTACCTTTATCAATCTTAAACACCACCAAAAAATAAATTTAACTCAAAAGTCAATACCCACGTACCTCAAACTTACACAACTATTTCTTTAACAACGATTCGAAGTTTCTCTCATTATTTTAATCATTTAAAAAAAACACTATCAAGTTAATATCATTTATATTTATATGAAATATGGGATCTCACAATCTTACATGGGGAACCCAAAACCCAAACGTAACTATGGATAAAATATATTTCAATCAATCATTCATACACACACATAGTGCGCATGTGTGCAAACAATCACAAGTATATATGTACAAACAATAAAGCACAAAAATGATTTGTTGACGTGAAAAAGCCTCATCGAAAAAAACTACGGGGAACTTGTATCGGTTCACCAAAAATTAATCCACTACTCTAAAGTCAACATGCAAACACTCAAGTCTTATACCTTAACTAATATCATGATTAGATGCTTCCTTCCACCAATATGTCTCCCTGCCAAAGGGCCTCTTTTGACATTATGTGTAGCTTCACTTGGATTCACCATAGAAAAAGCATCTTCTAGGCCTCGAAAAATCATGGGCACGTCAACACTCCTTAGTATGCACAACCAATGGGTTTGGTTCACACCATTTAAGATCTTCAACACAAGTTGTGAGATTATGTAGAATCTCTAGAAGGTAGCCTCATGTCTTAGGGATCTAGGGTTGTGGTGGAAACTCTTTAGGTAGAATATGGGTTTTCTCACTTCGAAGGTTTACCCTAGTTGAAGAAAAGACACAACCTATTTATAGGTCTAGAATAAGGGTAATATTGCTCAACAAGAAAACTTAGATTCGCAAACAACTGCTCAATTAGTAAGAGGACGGTCATAGGGTGGTGGTCACTTGAATGAAAATCATGTTTTAAACTGATATGGGAGAGCAGGCCACTTGAGCAACCATGGGGACTGCTCGAGTGACCTCAAGGAACGATCAGGTGACCCTAGAGGCCGAGGATGATCTCCTCCATTTATCATTTTCCCATTTTCTTCCCTAAGTCATAAAGAGACCGCTCTAACAAAGGCTAGCAAGCATAGGACAGTCTTTATTGATTTTTTAAGCCTCAAACCAAGCAATAAACGTATCCTCTCAAGCACTAAAGGTTGTTAATCAAGAGGGGTCCACTAATAGCTCAAACTATATTTTCAAAACACACAACGGTTTTGAAAATATTTTCATTTAAAAACACATAGGAGTCATACACGGATTAATCTCTAATGTGATTTTAACTCTAATTCTCCTAAATCTATCAAACCAAGATATCATCTTAGGTCTCTAGGTCATTATCTTTGTCCTATGAAAGTGCATTTAGATTGTGAAAGATGTATCTTTGACGCTTAAAGGAAAAATAAGGCATATAACTCAAAGTCTAATATGATAAAGCATCAGTAACATGACTAAAAATATTATCACAACAAATGACAATGAATCAAACAAAAAAAAAAGACAATAAAGTTGAAAAGTCAACCTAAAAAATAGAGTACTTAAATACATACCACAAATGAATAAAACACTTTATTATATGGCCTAAACTAAAGTCTTTAAACAGCTCTTGTGGCTCCATCCAACCCCACGATCATCACCATCTCCATGTCACAGCTTGATCTTCGGTTGGTCATCCTCGTCTATGAATCCAACATTTTGAAGCATGTGCCTGAGGTGTAGTATGTCCATGTGTATGTCCCTCTGATCTCTCACAACTGAAGAAATCACTACCTAAAAAAAATCCAATCTGAGAGCCATGAGGTTGTGCTACTAATCAATACTACTATGTATGTGACCTAAAGTTGTGTTAATAACAGTCCACTGATCTAGAGCAATAGTAAGAGGAGTCCAAGGAAGTGGTGTACATGAGGTGCTAGCACGCAACTATCTCACTAGTGGTGTATAACCTAATGGTTTAGGATCAGAAGTGGTAGGTGCATGTTGTTCAGCCTCCATCTCATCTTTTTCTGCCTCAGACTCCATGGGGTCTGCTTCAAATTTAAAAGTGTAAACCCAAGCGCAGGTTGAGCAGAGTAATATATTCTCAAAAATTCTGAGGTCGATCCCACGAGGAATTGCAACACAGAAACAGTCACACAAAAAAAACTAACAGTAATTCAAGAGTAGAAAGGATTGAATTGGAAAGTTGTGGATTGGAGAAGATTGGATTTGGTAATTAAAACAATATTAAAAATACTAGAGCATGAGGCACTCCCTCTCAACTTCGTACAATAATAATTAAAGACTCAAAGACTTAACTTGAAATAGGAATTAAATGTCGGTTAACCCAATTAACAAATCAAGTAATCAATCCTAAAGTTATAATCAAAAGACTACCAGGAACATGAATAATCATTCAATCATATTATTTTATGAAATCATATTAATTCTACAAGCATGGAATAACCAGTGATTTACACGCAAGGAAACTCAAGTAGTCGATGTACGTGGTACAACAACTCAGGAGTTTTTACAGCATAAACACTTTGCTAAAATATTAGGAATTAAGTTAACACAATAACATAAATCATTGAGTACAAAAGTCAATAAAAATACCGTACTCCATTGAGAGATTTTCCCCTAGCCCTAGCGGAGCTTTCTAGCCGGACATGGTAAAAGGAAAGCAAAAATAAACTAAGAAAATTCGTAAGCAGCCGATCCTCTTTTTTTAGGTCCTAGGTTCATATTTATAATTTACATTGGAAAGAGATTGAATCTCATTAGGGTTCCAAATTCGGCAGCAGAAACTTGACATGCGTCCGGACGCACCTCCTCCAACCGTCCAGACGCAAATTCCAGAATGGTCCTTCTTCCGTTTATTCAACTTTCTACCAATCGCGTCCGGACGCGTACACTTCCTCCGTCCGGACGCGTGTTCCAGTATGATCCTTCTCGAGTCATGTTTCATTTCTTCTCATGACTTAGCTCCAATTTTGCACTATTAACTTTCAAAACAACACAACTCATATTTTATTCGCATATCATTATTCTTTAAATAAATTAACATAATTATCACACTTTCGTAACAAAATGATCAACCTTTCCTCTATCAAATGTAAATATTAGACCTAAATCAGGGTCAAATGCGTAACAAGCATGTGCCTCACTCTATCTCATAGACTCCTTCCCTAGAGGTCTTTTGGGTCTTAGCGTCTTATCCATATTTAAAGCTAGTCTACCCTTATCTAGACACACTCAGTTGATAACAGATCTAAAAGGCAGACTGTCCCCAATTCTCCCCTCATCAAAGGCTCTCTGAATAACTCAAAATATTACACGTGGTAAATCAATCTCCACATTGGTACCAATAACATGAAAGAGAGGCTTGTGGTGTAGTAAATGTAGATATATGAGTCTTCGGGTCAATTTTGCAATTTACAAAGAAGTTCATCAACCTATACTCCCCAGTCAAATACTTTTGGTACTATAGTTGTTGGTTCCAACCATCAGGATAAGGATCTCAATATAGGTCAGATGCAACTGTTGGAACGGAAGTACCAAGAATCATTGATACCACGTGTGTATCAAATACATTAAAACCCTACAAAGTGAACTAGGGTTTACCTTCAAGATTGTTTTGGATTGATCTCATCTCAATACGAAGGCAGAATCTAAAGACAAACACATTAAACAGCTTGATGAACCTCATGATCTTCTATCGTAGACCCTCAATGCCAAAATTTGGATGCAGTGTGGGCTGCAAAGACTTTTGAATTTCTGTTTTCTCTCTCAGCTTTCCTCAAAACGTGAATAATAAAGGTAATGCTGATTTAAAGAGCCTAGATGTCTATATATAGGCTACGATAGAAACCCTAAGGAGAAATAAGGGTCGGGTTTCCAATGGGAGTAAGATTCTGTGTTCAACCCAGAAAAAATATCTTATAGTTCATTAATAATAAGTTAGTCCACTAAAAACTTATTATTGATCTCCTAAACCTTATCGCAAAATTCTGTTTTGAGCTCCTTATTATTATATGCTTCATAATCTCCACACATTTTAGATTACAGATGTCCATCTATTAAATAAATTACTTATAATTATATTTTATTGACTTCTTTTATTATTTGAGATCTTACTACTCAACTTATTTGTCATGTTAGATAATTAAATCCACCTACAGGGTTTGACATGGACAAAACTTATGAGTTTTCTCAAAAGGACATTATGAACCCATTTAAATATCAAGACGTTGTTTCCTTTAATAATTAATTTTCACTATACAAATAGTATCGTCTCACAATTCACCAAGCTTATTGACTCAATATGAATCTCACTCTGTGATAAATTACAGTGACAATCATTATATGAGTGTGGCAATTAAATATCTTGGGATTAAGAGAATAAGTAATCATAATACTCATAAGATATTTATTATCTTATTCAATCAACAAAAGATAATAATCTTAACATGGGTCTGTTCAATACACAAAGTGTACTAGTGCAATAATTGGAGACATCAAACAGTCTTTTATAGTCAAGACAGACTATGTTAGAATATTACACTACAATAATATTGATGGTGTGTCCAATTCCATCTAGGATTGTGAACTTATATTCAAATTATATAAGGACATGATAATCTAGTCTTCTGTGCATAAGTCGAACCCTACACATCATATTATGTAAAATATAAGACACACATGCATAAAATATAATGCAAACAATTTGACCACATAGATTCTTAATAAAATGGAACAAACAAACTCCTATTAATTAATAAACGAGTTTCACTACAAAAAGTAAGCTTTAATATATAACTTTATCAGCAATACTGTAAAGCCCAAGTATGGAACTATTGGGTCTATAATGATAGGCATCATGTGCTAATTAGGGAAAATGCAGGGTGGTGGCAATCAGATCAATGGAGAGCTCGAAAAACACACCCAAAACATAGGTCTGAAAGTACCCACTATCTTCAGTAATGTACCTAATGTGTGTGTAGAACTCCCTGACAATATTAATATTTGTAGGCACAAGGGGCTACAAATATCTCACTCCACCCTCTCAACTCGAAATTCAAAAGGACTGTGATTTCACTTACCCCAATGAAGTTCACTTATCGCTCACCTAACACTGGTGTAGAAGAGAACTACCTCGTATACGAGGTTTTCCCCAAACCCAGTCCTCCTCAAAACTTATTTCCCCAACCCAGTCAGTTTTTAACTTAATTCCCAAACCCAGCTTCTTTTTAAAGACGTCATTCCAAATGACGTCTTCAGGTGTAAAAACGTCATTTGAAATGACGATATGAAGTTTAATTTTTTTTATGAAAACGTCATTCCAAATGACGTTTTTAAAGTCGTCATTTGTAATGACGTTTTATAACATGACTAAATTTAACGGCAGTTAACAGAGTTAAAACAAAAAATAAGGATATGAAGACGTCATTCCAAATGACGTCTTTAAAGACGTCATTCCAAATGACGTCTTCATATCTTCTTATACAGAATGACGTTTTCTACCCCTTAGCCTTTTACAATGACGTTTTCTTAGACTCCAACCACTAACTTGTAAATAAATTTCATAAAAACTAATAACACCACCTTATGTCTCACATAATGATTCACCAGATAAAACAAAATGAAATAAATTTTAAAATTTAATTCCCTTTTCATAATAATTTTGAACTAATTATATAATTAAAAATAAATTACAAATGAATCAAAGGGACCTTTTCAGAAAAGAGTATATTAGTAACACTAGGGGGTGTTTGGCAAAGCTTAGGGGATAGGATTTGTTAGGATTTTTAATCCAAACCAATCAAATGAAAACCCAATAACTAGGATACCAATGAAGTGGTATAATCCTATCCCTCATTTGGAAAATAATTTCTTATATTATGGGGTCCGCGGACAAACCATTCTTTTTTCGGGTCAAATCTCTTTACTTTTACATGAATTTATAATTTTACCCTTTAATCTTATCCAAGCCAAAGTCAATGTTGACTATGAAATTTTATTCATGTTGTCCACTTTTATATTTCATAAAAAATGTAACAATTGTGTCACCAAGAGGAAATACTGAAAATAATTCAATTTTCATTTTTCCAAAAGTACACAAGTGTAAGCACATAAATTTACTCATAACATTGTTCCACATTGTTTTGAAAAAAAAAAATTAAGAACAACACAATAAATTGTTCCACAAAATTAAGTAACATTGTTCCACAACTCTCCAAACTTAGATGACAGATTCGACAATCTCTCTCTGATTTCCCCAAATGCACTTTGATTTCACCCGCCTCATTTTCGACGTTCACCGAACAATCAGATTCGGCCACCGATAAAACCTTCCTAGATTCGCCAATCTCAGAATCAGAGGCACAAGCAACACTATAGTCATCATAAGAGCCATCAGCTGTGGAATAGAATTGAGAATAAATATCCATTTTATGGAGATACAGATATGTTCAATACAGATATGGTTGCAGACTGCAGAATGAGCCTCAGCCTTGGTAAACAAAGGATCATATAAACCACACAACTTCCTAATCTCAGCAAACCAGAGGAAAAAAAATTTCTCAATTGCTGATATGCAGGATGTACCAGAAAGATATTCTGACAAAAAAGAAAAAAGAAAAATAGGAAAATGAAAAGTTAAAAGCAACTAAGAACTATCCAAATTAACAATGAAGATTACACCCATATGCATATCCCTGATCAACAAACTAAAGCAATTTGCCACAGAAGGTGAGTGATCCTTGAGTGATAAGTCCATCATGTTTTCTTGACTGTTCATTGTTCCTCTTAAAAATGCCAGAACAAATTCTAATACTCTAATTGGTCAAAGAAACAACATAAACAAGTACCTAAAAAGCAGTGGCATCAAATTGGTTTTTCTTACATAGAAAATTCTGCTAATCCTATTGAATTCAAAACATTTATCATCACAAACTCCACAAATTCAAAAACTACAAGTATAACACCCCACCGAAATAATAAAATTCTTAGCACCTAATCAGCTAAGGACCAACTAAATTATTCCATCAAAATCCAAACCCAAATCACAACATAGATCCATAATCCAATTCAGGTAGCCTTTTAAACATAATTTATATGCATACACACATACAAATAGTAACTGGTTCTTCAAGATTTGTATAAAAAAGTCCACAACCAAATCTATTACTCATATTGTGCACATAAATGACATAAAAAAAAGTACCAAAAGCTTTTAAGAAAGCTGAGCGGAGCTAATTTATCATACTTGCTCAGTCTCATCCCCCTCCTCTTTTCCTTCAGACAATCCAGTTGAATTTAAACATTAATCATCATAAACTCCAAAAATGGTAAAACTAGAATATTCCACCGAAAACAAAAAATAAAATTCTTAGCACCCAACCACGCAATAGCACCGTCCTACCCATTTCATCAAATATCCAAACCAAAATCCCAATTTAGATTCATAATACAATTCAGGCAGCCTTTTAAACATAATATATATCTGTGTGTGTGTGTGTATAGATAATCTATGAAACTAAGTATTAGAAAGTAAAAACTGTGCCTCTTTGGAGGGCAAAGTAAAAACTTTCTCTAATGATGGAAATCTAATGATAATCAGATTATTAGAAATAAAATTCAAATAATCTCTAGTGAAATAAATTGTATCATATTATTCACATGATCTCTTATGTTCAATTCAAGTGAAATAATGTTTTATTCAATTCAATTATTAAAAATAAAATTCAAATAATCTCTTATGTTCAATTCAATTGAAATAATATTATTAGAAATAAAATTCAACCAAGAATGACAAATTCAAATAAACAAGTGGAATGCCACTTTGTCACTTCTACTGTTATTCCTTTCTTTTCCTCCTCTTGGGGTTTTAATAGATTTGCCCAAACACTATAAACCCAAAGTCTTTGATTCAAAGTTCAGTGGTTCACAAAACACTTGTCACAAACATATTCAGATCTGCAATAATATCAAACACAAACCAGGCAATAGTTTCACTAACAAACACAGACAAATTACGACCACCAAAGAAAAACAAAAGAAGAACAAATTACCTGAGGAGCTTGATTCTCAGAATCAATTTGGGGCAAAAATTGATTTGGGGCAAAAATCGATTTAGGGCAAAAATCGATTTAAGGTAGTCGGTGGTGGAGGCTGTGGTCAGTCGGTGGTGGAGGCTGTGGTGGATGCTGTGGTCAGTCGGTGGTGGAGGTGTGGTCAGTTGGTGGTGGAGCCTGGGGTCAGTCGGTGGTGGATGTCTCAGTTGAAGACGCTGATGGAGGTTG
>CM042198.1:11518434-11574170 GCA_023539305.1 Ilex asprella
GTTATCACCTTTGTGGGGGTAAGTTTATCACTTTTAAGGGGTAAGTTATCACATTTTGGGGGTAAGTTACAATTGTTTGGGGATAAGGTACCACTTTTTGTGGGTAAGCTATCACTTTTTTTGGGATAAGATACCACATTTTGGGGATAAGTTACAACTATTTGGGGTTAATACCACTTTTTGGGGGAAACTAGTGGAACAGATTATGATTTTTTGATATACATATGTAAAGCCCATAGACCTTTTACCTTTTCGGTATGATACTACAAAAGTAAAGGGCGGTACTGAAGTGAACTCTGCCCACAAAAGCTTATCTGTGCCAAAAAACTTTCTGCTCTATTATTTTTTAGTTTTATTCACCTACATTTCTGCAAGTGTCTTTAACTATTTTACTATTACTGTTTTTGGGCAACTCGATTCAAGTCAGATTCATCTCCTACCTTCCGATGCATGTGATCATTGAGAAGATGCTGGTGCAAGCGTTTAGGTTAGATCTTGAAGTCGTTAGTGTCTGTCAGTACCTCTACGTGGGGAGGCTTAGGTGCTTTAGGACAACAATCACACGTCTGTCAAAACTTGCAAACCAGCTCTATAGATATATAGATACTAATCCTAATTTATCTAGTTTTGAAATACAAGTTATTTTGCCCATCAATTAAACTATTATCATCACTAACGTTAATATCACAATACACCTTATTCTTTATGTTCTCATTTTATATTTAGCTTGGTTTTTATGGTTTACTAGATTAACCAGTACCCTTTCTATTCTATTAGCGCTAAATTGTTGTTGCTTTAGCTATAGTTTACTTATTGTTGAATAAGTCTTGTTTATGAGTCTTTTACTATTCATGCCGGTTAAATTGTAAAGAACAAAAAATTAGTGATTGTTATTCTTCTTTTGCAAGTTACTTTTTATTTTTTTAATTCCATCTAAGATTTGGAAAATTTTATTTATATTCTATTCTTGCGGTTTGTCACATGCTAAATAAAAAGTACCTCATAATAGAACCAGTAAAACACCTTACGAACTTTGGAATGGATGTCCACCTAGTTTGGAATACCTTAGAGTGTGGGGGTGTTTGACAAAGGTAATGTTACCCGAGCCTAAAAGGAGGAAAATAGACTCTAGAATTTGTGATCGTGTATTTATTGGATATGCTTCCAATAGTACATCTTATAGATTTCTTTTGATAAAAAATGACATTATGGAAGCTACTATTATTATTGAATCTAGTAATGCTTTAGTATTTTGAGAATGTGTTTCCTTTTAAGTTCATGAATCTAAAGATACTCGTGATCATGTTAATAATTTTGGTTAATCACATGTTTAGAGAGCTTATAAAAAAATCAATGGAGGTGTATATGGATGATATGCTCATCAAAAGCCTCCGCACCACTGAGCACATTGATCATTTGAGAAAGGCCTTTAATACGGTCAGAAGATACAACATGAAGCTCAATCCAGCTAACTGTGCCTTGGGGGTGTCCTTAGAGAAGTTCTTGGGTTTCATGGTGACCCAAAAAGGAATAGAAGCAGACCCAAAAAAATTAAAGATACTCATGGATATGAGGTCCCCACAGAATACCAAAGAAGTCCAGGTGCTTATAGGAAGGGTATCAGCTTTAAAAACCTCATTTTCTTTAAAGTACTCAGGAAGGCTTTCGTGTGGAGATCAGAGTGCGAGGATGCCTTCCAAGTACTAAAGCATTATATCAACAAGCCACCAATCCTCGTAAGGAGAAAGCAAGGAGAACCTTTGTATTTGTATCTCATAGTATCCCAAGAGGCGACAAGTGTACTCTTTGTTAGCCAACGCGAGAAGGTTTAGCACCCTATCTACTACATAAGTCAAACGTTGAGAGGAGCAGAAGTCAGGTACCTAATGATGGAAAAGGTGGCCTTAATGTTGGTAACCACATCCAGAAAGTCAAGGCCTTATTTTCAGGCCCATCCCATCATTCTACTAATAGATATCCCTTTGCGGCAAGTCTTATAGAAACCAGATATGTTTTGTCAGTTGGCAAAATGGTCTATCGAGCTTGGAGAGTTTGATATCCAGTACATACCATGGAAAAATGTGAAGGGACAAGTAATTGTTGCCCTTGTATCAGAATTTACCATCGAGGCATCGGGGTTTGATGATATTGCTACTTAGCTAGGGGAATGGAAAATGTATGTTGATGGATCCTCCAATGCAATTAGGGGAGGGTCTGGGTTGATTCTCATCTCTCCAATAGAAGACAAGATCGAATAGGCCCTATGTTTTAGGTTCAAAGCTTTGAATAATGAGGTAGAGTATGAAGCTCTTATTGTACGGTTGCAATTGGCTAAGACCCTAAAGGTAAAAAACCTGAAGACGTACAATGACTTACAACTCATGGTAAGACAACTACATGGAGATTATGAAGTTAGATACCCATGAATGGGATTCTACCTAAAAATGGTACCAGAAAAGATCGCTCACTTTGAGTATTTCAAAATTTCCCAAGAGTCGCAGTTGCAAAACTCCCATACAGACCCATTAGCATGTTAGCGTCAGCACTCTCTGACAGTTTGACTAGGACAATATCTGTAGAGTTCCTACCAGAGCCAAGTACTTACAACACTGGTATCCATCCAATTCAGTAGGAGATGAGTTAGATGGATGAAATAGCCGCGTATTTGTAAAATAGGATACTCTCCCAAGAACTCCAGAAAGTGCGGAAGCTACGACGAAGGACCTTAAGATATGTGGTTTTTAACCGAATGCTCTACAAAAAAGGCTATTCACTCCCATATTTGAGGTTCCTAAGCCCAGCCAAATCAGCTTATGTCCTCGAGGACGTTCATAAGGGTGTATGTGGAAACTACTCAAGAGGCTACTCCTTAGCCCAAAAGGTCCTAAGACAAGGCTATTTCTAGACCACTATGAAGAAGGATTCTATGAGCTACATGCAAAGTCAAGCAAATTCAGAGGGCAGATGCTCTCCTTCATAAGAGGGCATGTAGAAGCGAGCTTGGCATGTGAAACTATCCTTCATAAGAAGGCTCCAGTAACCGCCTAGTAGCCTGCTCGCCCATATTCCACCAATGTAGCTCACTCTAGTTGCAAATGCTCTTGGGGGGAGTTCCACTTTTCTTGTCACCTCGTTTAAAAAGTAGGTTAGGGGTTCCAACTGTATAATTGGCCCAACTTATAAAAGGATCATGCAAGCCATAAATCAGGTAAGTAATCACCTTCCCAACTAAATATAATTCAGTCAATTACCCCATTTTTGAATTTATCATCGAATAGTTAACCATTGAAGCCCTTTTGGTCTTCGACTTCCTTTACGTGTATCTACTGCTGATGGCTAAATCATCTCACACTCCGGAGGTGCAACTCTTGGGATTAACACTGATTATGCAAAAAACTGAGATGCGTGAGCTGGAAAAGCTAATGAGCTTTGTGTGAGGTTTATGGAGTATGTGCAATGGAATAAGAGAAACACACAAGGGATCAAGTGGTTCACCAAGCTATAAAGCTAGGCTATTGTAAGGCAATGGCTTACCTATTTATACACAAGGGTGATGCAATCCTAACAAACTTGTCAGGAAATATTTGGGGTAATCATTGGTCATTATAAACTCTCTCTGTAGGTGTGACGTGACATTTTAGAAGCAATTAAGTGGCTTATTAGAGGTAGTGACTTCTTACCCAATTTAGGTTTTCTAGTGAAAGCCATTTTCTTACCTTTGCTTTTCCTAAGATAATATGCCTATGGATGACCTGACCTGCCACAAGTTTGAGCTGCATGATTTCTTCTGGTATCATCAGTTGCCCCTCAAACTCGAGCAAGAACTGGTCCAAGCTGGCCGTGGTTGGGACTGAGCTGTTAGAAGTAATGTTTATCTGATCATGTGCCTGGAATTGTGTATAACCAAACATACGTGTATGACCGTTGTCCTTTTTATGCGCAAATGTGCAAGCAAGGTTCTTGTTTGACGTTTTTTTTGTTAGGGCGTGCCAATTGCGAGGTGACCCGTGGCCAAAGGTGCTGGCGTATTAAATGCATTTTTGACACATTAATTGTATATTATGATGAAAGAGTTGCCAATTCCCGTTACTTATTTAAACCTTTAGCTTGCACTGTAGCCTTCCCTACTACCTTCATCATCTTTTTCAACAAGAGAGAGAGAGAGAGAGAGAGAGAGAGAGAGAAAAACTCAAATATAAAATGGAGAGTTACTAGAGAGAGCTCCATTTCAACGTTCCTTCTTGTGATGTGCGGTGTCCCAGTCTCCCTCAAGGTCTAGTCAACCCCTTTCTTAGGTACACCTTCTTCTTCTCCCTAATTCTGGATAAATTTAATCCTTGGAGGGGGTCTAGAGGCCTCCATTTTCTTGTCCTTAAGTTTTTCTATTTTAGGGGACTTAATAGGTCCTTAGAGCTTCTTTATGCCTTCATCAATCCTTCTTCAATAGTAAGGTTTTTCTTAGCTTGTGATTGGTGTCTTAATCCTCGAGCAATTGAAGATTGTTGATTGAACACCATAGGTTGAACTGTCTTGCTCCCATGATTAGAGTGGTATTTGTTTCATCTTTTGCCACCCCTTCTTCAATTTTTGCTATGTTTAGGGGTGATTCTTCTCAAATAGAGGCCAGTTCATCCATCAAACAAGATGTCCTTGGGATGAAGCACCCCAAACTATAGTTGTTCCTGAGGAGGATGCTCCTCAAAGGTCAAATGAGGTGGCACTTAAGGGGACTTCTAGGAAGGATGCTAAAAAATAGTTGGGAAGGTCTTCGATCAACGCCCCTTCTACATCTAGTGCGAGGCCTTCTTCAAAGAGGAGAAAGGTTCCCTGAGACCTAGATGACCTAGATTTTTTTGCTACCTTGGTGTGCACAAGATTAATAAGGCTCGAGCCAAGGAAATTAAGGATCACTGGGGTTTCCTGATTTTTTGATAGTTTTTGCTTTGGCTGACGATGAGCATTGTAACATCTATTACTCTAGGAAAATCTACTTCTTTGAGGTGCCTTCAAGATCGGATTGAGGTTCCCTATGCACCCTTTCATCCAACTTTTCCTTCGCCATTACGACTTGTGCCTTTCTCAGGTGTCTCCCAATGGTTGGGATCTGTTGGTCGACCTGCTCGTCCACAGGTGGAGACCGGGATCGAGTCTCCTCACACTATCTCCGAATTTGTTCACTATTTCATTTTAAGCATTTTATTGTTAAGGGATTCATCTACTTTTATAAGAGGGTTAAGGCGGCCAACCTAGTCGACAACACTCCCTCTTTCATAAAGATTTAAAGAAATACTTCTTCGTCGTGTTTGGGGATGTTTAGGAATTTAAAAGGGAAGTCAGAGAAATCTTTCGTGTTCCTCGGCTTTGGGAACCCTACCCCCCAAAATACGTGTAATTTTGATTTTTATTCTGGTTTTTAATAGGTAGATCATAGTATGACCTACTTGCTATTCTGAATTTGACTTGCTTTTGCTGTGATTGCAGAGTATTTGCTAGTTCTGAATAGATCCAAACTGATTCACATCTCTCAAGTTGATAAACACGATGCTAGGATCTAGTCCAAGTTGACCACTCCTAACAATTTAGCTAAATACAATCTAGGTCCCTTAGTTGAAGATGTTGCTCCAGCTGAAGAAACTCCCCCTAGTGAGTATCCCTCTATTTTTTTATTACTTAGTGTTTTTCTAGTTCTTTCTTTCCTGGCCTCCTTTTTCATTGTCCTTACAGATTTTGCTGCAATGGACCCTTTGATAAGGATGCTATAAAGAAGACCCTTGCTAATAGGAAAGAGTCCAGACAAGCTGGGGATCCTATGCCTTCGAAAAGGCATAGATGCTTGATGAAGGCATCCAGGGATATTGCTCAACAAATCGACTTGCCTAATACCCGGAAGGTCACCACATTTGATCCTTCTCAGCCTCAAGAGAGATATGAGGAGATTGTTCTTGTCTAGAAGTAGGAGGTCACCGATCGGGGTTACTTCTATGAAAGATTTTGGTAAGGCTCTTGAGGTCCCTACGTCAATTGCTCAGACGTCGACTGGTGCTATTTCAAGCTAGCCTACTCAGTCTATCAAAGGATAGAGCTCGATGTGCAACCCAACCCCAGGCACGATGGATGCTTGAGATATGTAATCTAAACCTAATTTGGATATGAATAATTTGTCAATTATACTTTCAGATTTTTTTTCAATAATGCCACCATTAAATATTTCGATTAAGATCATTGTTTAGCTGATTCTTAATTAAGTTCAAATATTATATCATAAATTAATACTATGTGGAGTTACAAAGCGATTCTTGATGATTTAGTAATCTAAATCAACGTTTTAAAAACCCTAAATTTACTATTTTTTGAATGCCACTTGCTTGTCAAAAACTCTGTTGTTTCCTAACCTCTAAACATCATCCTTCAATGTGTCTATGGCTTATGTGTATAAGGGAGTGTCACTCTCCCTCGGAATAATGCAAGAGATGGGGCAACGGAATTGTGGAAATGAAATGTACAAAATATATGTGAAATGAGATGCGTGTAAACAAAAGTGCTCCCCAAGCTCAAAGAGTCTTTCGTTTGTCGTGTTTTACTTGGAAAAGTATTCCAATGTCATCTCCTTAGGAAAGGAAAGTTCAAGTGTGTGAAGGTGACTTTGTCAAAAAGAAGTGAAAGTGTAAAATCTTTTGGTTTGTGTTTAGGTGAGTGAAGTTTATGCTAAAAATGAAATGAAAATAAATGTTGACTAATCCAAAGAGTTCACTCCAATGGGAATCCCAACTCAACTAAAAACCTTCCTCCAATGGTCCTTAGATGAACAATTGATTCGTGGAAAGCTAGGGACGAGATAGAGGTGAGGATTCAAGCATACACCGTGACAATGCCTACGGTGTATCAAGAACTCACAACCAAATGGAGGTGAGGATCCAAGTATAACCCATGACCAGGCTTACGGGATATTAAAGACTCACAACCACGTCCACTCTCAACCCAGTCAAACAGAACCATCGTACACTGAGAGGGGGAAAGAAAATGAGTTGAAATGGAAAATTCAAGAGGGGGTCTCCCTTGGATTAGCCAATTAAAAATTTAGCTAATCATACTTAAAGAAAAGAAATGCATAATGTAAAGAGACATGTAAAGGAAATGGAGCATAAAACTTAACTTAAAGCAAGAAATCTTAAACTATGGAGAAAAATATTCAATACTCATTTTAAGAAAAGCTTGAAGTAGAAAAAATCATACAACAATGATAGAATCAAAAACATATAACTAAACTTGGAATAGACTTGAAGTAAATGACATTAAGGTGTAAGAGTTAAAGATTACAAGAGATTAAAAGCTTACTACAACTGAAATGGAGAGGAAAATGCAAAACATAAACTTTTTAATCACTATTCATCATCTTCTACATTGAACTACACTTAGCTTAGGTAGCCATACACTTAGAACTTGTGTAATACTGAATATAATGGAGTATGAGCCTTGAAATTTCGTCCATGGTGGTCCCCCCAAGGTTTGCACAGGCCTCCCATCAATGGGAGGCTGAATGGATAGGTCTTGACAGGCTAGGAGAAGGCTAGCTTGCAACTCGTTGGCAGCCCTTTTCTCTCCCATCCTCCTTGAATGCCAAGCCTCCAAAGTCATCAAATAGGGTGCAGGAGGCATGCTCTTGTGTAAGGAATGTCAGGGAACAAGTGGGAGAAGCATTGGTGGGACCCCCAAGCAAGTGTAGGATGCAAAAATTTGTTCTGGACACTTATGGGGAGGGTACCGGTACTGTAAGCCTTCTGGAGTTCGGGGTACCGGTATGCAGTACCGGTACTCTTTTATGCTCTGGACCAGTTTTTGAAGAATCGCCATAATGTTTGATCCAACCGTCCAATTGATCTGAAATTCTTTCACAATACGAAATACATCCAGGTCTACAACTTTCATGTTTTGCACTTATTCAGATTCGAAGTGGATCATGGTCAAACATGGGAAAGACAGTGGTACTGTGTCAAAATCCTTCACTCCAGCGGGCACCACCTTCCGAATGCATTTTTCCTTGAATTATTCACCCTCCAATCCTCCCAATCCTCATCTAAAGTGTCCATATATTCACCACACATTCACACATAGTTGCAAAGTTGTAAAATTCATCATTTATGCTATAATTATCCGCAATATCGAAAATTCAACATTATTCATAATTTCGGCTAATTCTAAGTACTTAGATGCAAAAATTGAGTTAAAATGCATGTAATGAGGCCTTCAAATATGAAATATTATGTGCTCATCACCACTTCATCAAAATATTTTCAAAAGCCAATTTTATTTTAATTTTCTTTGTGTTCTGAGTTTTGTTTTTATCAATTTCCCGTGGTACAATCTCAGACTCTCGATAAATTTATTACTTAGCATAACTTGCGCTTGAAAACTCCCTACAGTTACTGACTTAAGCATTGGGGGTCGTCCCCCAAAGCTCCCCTATTTGTATTTGACTTCTATTTAGGTCCACTGGCATTTCAAAAATCTCACTTGGTGCCTTCGAGAGCTGATCCAAACAACCAAAAAGTGAATTAGCTCTCCGAGAAGGTAGAAAGGGTCATTATAATAGTAATTATAGTCATATGGTCAAAGGAGAAGTCAAATTGCTAATGAAAATAGGGGAAAGCAACAATAAGAAAAAAAATGAAAGGTTAGAAAGATCACATACCCTAAAAAAGTGATGGACTAACACCTTGGACATCCTAACTCTCCCTAACTTCATCAACTCATGGACTTCAGGTTCGGGTACAAAGTCTTGAAATTTCTACATGATGAAGTCTAGATCATTCCAAATATTCCTTGGAGCATCATTAGGCTTGACAGTAGGTGGAGGTGCAAGAAGGCTCCCTATAGGCTCAACAATAAGAAGCTTTCCCTCAACGACCTTCACTTTCTTCTTGCTTATAGAGGTATCAAGAGAGGATTCCACATCTTGAGGAATCGGTTCAGAAGAAACATCAGGGGATACCTTTGATAAAGGAGATCCCCCCAATCTTATCCTCTTGGCAATTGGAAGATGAGGGCTAGATAGACCTTTAGCTTTGTGCGCCCTGAACTCTTTCAGAGCTTTCTTGTCATTCTTTTGGGGGGGGGGGGAGATTGACATCGATCAGCAAAATTTAAAGAGATGGACATCGGTCAATAAAAGACCAGAATCTTTAAATTTGTGGTTCTGAACCAACTTTATCCTATTTTGATACTCTTTTAGAAGGATCATGCTGTCAATTGCAACAGAGAAAAATTATTACTCACTTTTCTTCCTGTGCAAAAGGAAATTTTTTAGAAACAACATAAAGCTCATCAGAGGAGGAAGGCACAACACCCCATCGAGTAAGAATCCTAGTAAGCTTAGCAACAAGAGTCTCTAAAGAGCTGCATTCCAAACTAGAATCATAAACAAAGAAGAAACGGTCCTTCTATTCTTTTAGAGGAGAAGGAATCTTGGCCAAGAGGTCGACATTGGTAGGTTTTTGGTTAGATAATACCAACCTTCGCATGGGCTAGTGCCAACCTTAACTTGAAGTGAATGTAAAATTTTTCGCGCAAAAAGGAAAACACCAACACCTAAGGTAGAGCCCCAAGATTGCCTAGACTAGTTAAGATCCTCCAACTATTGGAGGTAAGCTTGGTAGGGGCACTATTAAGGAAAGACAAGAAACTACGAATGAAAGGGTGGATATGAAACCTCAGCCATAATATTAGGGCAACTTCGTAGAAGAAAACCTCACATTCGAAGGAATCACAGGTCCTCCAGTCATTACTTGGAATTCTAAAATGAATGGAGTCAAGAATGGAGCACTGAGTCCTAATTCTCTCAAAATCTTTCTTAGTAACGCCACTCCAGACCCATTTGGCGTAAAAGTCAAGTTATGAAAGTTTCTTTGTCGAAGCCTCATCCAAGAAAAGCTTTGGGTCATGGTTCGCAAGGTCTTCCTCTCACACCAAAGGGAGGACATGTTCAGAAGAAGTCCTTTCAGAGGGCATGAAAGGAAAATAGCTATTATGAATGTAAAATGAAGGAGGAACCAAATAATCAGAGAATTGAGAAAGATTCAAATTGAGATTAAAAATCTTTGTAAGAACGACAACATATTGGAAAATTTGAGAAGAACCGTAGATTCACTACAACAGATTTTGATGATGTACAAATTTGTCTTTGTGCAAAATCAACAGTCAAGTAGATGAATAGATGTGATTAATGAGCAGTAAATAATTAATCAATCACAGATCAATGGCAAAATAGTAAATATAGAGTCAACAGAAAGATTTATAGTGGTTCGGTCTGGGTGACCTACGTCCACTCTCGGGAAAGGCAGCGGTGGCCGGAGATCTTTATTGATGAGTAAAGTTACCGAGAGAGTACACTCCGGGTGTATTACAATACTTTTGGGAGGGGGAGAGAGAGAGAGATGTGTGTGGTCTCAAGGTTTAGAGAGGTCTCAAGGAGGTAATGCCATGATTGTAAAAGTCTGCCCTCTATATGGAGAGAGCTTACATTATATAGACTGAGTAAAGCAGTGAGGCAGTGACGTGAGGGAGAGTACTTCAACTATTTTTGTAAGTATAGTTATGGTAGGAGATCTCCATGCCTATCCCGATATTTTCTCCCTCGTGTGCCTATTTCTTCGGAGGAGGATTCTGAGTTGGATTGGACTGAGCCTGAGCCTAGACTTGAGTTGGAGTGTGCTTGGACTTGCATAGGAGTCAAGAGGACGAAGGAATCCATGAGGTTGCGCAGGTGAGGGAACATGGGACATAGGAGAGAAGGATCCCCTTAGGGTGGCCTCCCTTGGGCGGTGCCCCTTTGGGGTGTCCCCTTGACTCCTCCTTGACCTTGTCTTCTCTTTAATTTGGGCTCCTTCTTAACTTGGGCTCCTCCTTGACTTGGACTCCGAGGTTATGTGGGCTTTTCTTGATTAATTGGGTTTGACCCAGTTAATTTCGGGCTCATCATTTGTCCCCATGTCCCAAGCCTCTGACTTTTCGCGAGAGGAAGGGGTTGAGGGCATGTGCTTCATCTTTACTTGAGTGAGTAGGAATTTTTTGTGCTTCCCATGGAGCTTTTTCATTTTCGTAGACTTGCTAAATTTATCGGTATTGAATATAGAGTTTTCCCCCTTTTTTAAAAGCATATTGGCCCACCATATTTGACTTTGTCTTTCCTTTTTTTTTCTTCCTTGGCTTAGGCGCCACCTTTTCTCTTTCTCTTTTTTTTTTCTCTTTGTTTGGTCTGGGCGTTGCCTGTTCTATTCTTTCTCTCTCTCTTTTTTTTCTTCTTTCCTTGGGCTTGGGCGCCGCCTCCATCTTCTCCTCTCTCTCCTTTTTTTTCTTTGGTCTGGGACCTACCCCTTCTATTTTTTTTTCTTTCTTTTGGCTTGGGCGCTGGCCCTTTGCCTTCCTTTGCCTTTTTTTTGTTTTTTGTTTTTTTCTTCTCTTCTTTTGCTTGGGCGCTACCCTCTTGCTTTCTCTAATTTTTTTTCTTTCTCCTCTTCCTTTCCTTGGCCTGGGCACTGGTTGTCCTCATCAAGGGCGCTAGTTAGGTGGGCGCCACTGGCAAGGGGTGAGGGCGCCAGGTTGGCATGGGCACTGGCCTTGGCGAGCTGTTTGGGCACCTAGGTAAGGTTAACAAGGATGCCTGGGCGGCGCCTGCTTGGGCGTTAGCGAGAAGTTATGGGCAGTGTGGGCGACGCTCTGTCACATGTTGGCGGCTTGTGTCTTGCACTAGGCAGTCATGAAGGTGAGATGGGAGACTGGACGAGAAGGGAGGACCCATCCCTATGGGCGACGCCAGCGCCTTACTGGGCGGTGCCTTCTTTATTGTGGACCTCTGTATAGCATCAAATGTAGGGGGAGACTTGGTGGGTGATGCCAGCTTGACAGGTAAGGCAAAAGCATTACAGACGGCTTTGGGTGACACCAAGAGATTGGAAGGGCGCCTTAGGTAATGCCAGAGGCTGGGTAGGTGCCTTGGGCGACGCCAGGAGGCCTTAGGTGCTGCTGAGTTTGGGTGATGCTTTGAGTCTTGTTATGAGCGGCACCTCTCCGATACTTGGTAATTAATTGACCTTGTCTCTAATTACACACGCCCTATTTATGGGGCGATGGTGGAGATCTCTATGCTTTTAGGGTGATGTCTCCCTCTCTTCTCAAGAGGGTGAGGTTTGATGCCCCCAGTACTTCTCTGCCGAGGTCCGATGGCTAGGTTGTTTCCTAAAAGATAGGACCCGGTGGTGCCCCAACTCATTCTCTGACTATGACTAATGTGTGTATCAGAGCTAGCTATTGTACAGTTATAGGAGTTGGGACTCTAGTGCAGACGCCCTGAGTTTCAAGGGTGTACCTCACAAAAATAATGTTATCCCAACATTAAAATATCATAATTACCTGGAGAGAGAGATAGACAGGTTGTTTGCATGAGAGCGACATCAGAGCTGTGGACGTCCCGAGAGAGGGTCGCTTGAGCTGAGGTTGAGCTACGTATAGTTTCGGGAGATGGCTGTCGTGGCAGATGCTTACTAGGTAACTTGCGCAAGAGCAAAGTCATAGGCTGAGCTACGTATAGTATCGGGAGATAGCTGTCGTGGCAGAGGCTTACTAGGTGACTTGCACGAGAGCGGAGTCATAGGCGGAGCTACGTATAGTCTCGGGAAATGAATGTCGTAACAGAGGCTTATTAGGTAATTTATGTGAGAGCATAGTCAGATGGATGCCGTAACAGATCCTTTGCTTTGGTATGTCCCGCACTCCTTTTCTGGCTTTATACCTAGCTTTTTTTTATATACTTTACTTTTGGGTGCCTACAAGTGGCTGCTATTTTGCCCTGCATTTTTATAGGTACGCTGAAGATCAAGAAGACACTTGATGGCCAGGTAGTGGAGAAGCGGGCACATGAGGCTGCTGAAGAGTAGTTAAGACTCGGGCGACAGACACAAGAGAATACCGCGGAGCAAGTAGGGCTCGGGTGGCAGGCACAAGAGGATGCCACGGAGTAGTAGGTCCTGAACAAAAGACACGAGAGAATGTCACAGAGTAGTAGGGCTCGGGTGGAAGGCACGAGAGGATGCCACTGAGCAGTAGGTAGAGCTACGTATAACTCAGAAGAAGGTCGCCGTGGCGGAGGCTCATTCCATTGAGATGGAGATGAGGAAGACTCTAAGGTGCTGGGCGCCTAAGGTTGGGTGTCTATGGCCAAGCACCTGTTGTTGGGCTCTTGCTGAGAGGGCGTGAGACCCATCGTCTAGGCACCTGGTGAGAGGGGATGAGACTCATTGTCTAGGGTGCCTAGTGAGAGGGGGTGAGACCCATCATGGGGGCGCCGAAGGTGGAGAGGGCGATGCTGGTGCCTAAGGTGGAGAGGGCAAGGCCATCAGGAGGCGCCAAAGGTGGAGAGGGCGAGACCATCATGGGGGCGCCGAAGGTGCAGAGGGTAGACCCCTTGTCAAGGCGGCATCAAGAAGAATGCCCAAGGTGGAGAGGGCAAGGCTGGCGTCGAAGGAGAAGAGGGCGAGGCCATCTTGGGGGTGCTGAAGGTGGAGAGGGCAAGACCCCTCATCAAGGCGGCATCAAGAGGAATGCCCAAGGTGGAGAGGGCGAGTGGTGTTTGGGCGCCTTTTGACTTTTTGTTTACCTTGTTGTTGTTAGGTCGTAGGCTGTTTGAGATGAAAACAAGACACTTAATAATCTTGCAAAATTTTATTTCATAAAATAATGAATAACGAAATTAATCAACTAAAACAATAAAAGATAGATAAAATCCTCAAGTGTTCGATGTTCCATAGATGGGCGAAGGTTTTCATGGTGGAGTCTGAGTCAACTTCTTCTCTTGGCACTCAGGAGATCGTCTGGATTTCTTTGAGGGGTTGTTGGTATTCTTTGTCATCCTGGTCCTAGTCAGGTGACAGGGCTTGTCCTCTGCCAGCAATGTACTGCCTCAATTGGCCACGCTGTATGAGCTTTTCGATTTGTCTCTTAAGCTCGTAGCAGTCATCAGTGTCGTGACCATGGTCGCGGTGGAAGCGACAGTACCTACTGTGATTTTTGCGGTTTGGGGCGGACTTTATTTTTCTAAGCCAGCGGAGTGTGGGGTCATCCTGTATCTGAAATAGGATGTGCTCCACTGAGGCGTTGAGTGACGTGAAAGGCTGTCGGTCTCTCAGGGGGTACGGACCGAGGCGGTCCTGGACAGAAACTTTTTCGATTCTATTTCTCTTGTTCTCCGCCTCCCACTTGTCTTTGCGGGTGTCTTTTCTCTTCTCCCCTCCTTGGGAGGACTCACCTCGAAATGCCTTGGTGACGTCCTCAGCATTCATGCACTTTTGTACCCTTGACAGGAGCTTGGGCATGCTGGAGGGTGGCTTCTTGACGATAGAGAACATGAAACTGGAGGTACGAAGGCCGGCAATGAAGGCGGTCAGGGCTACCTTGTCATTTGGCTCCTCAATCTAGAGGACCTCCTCATTGAAGCGGGTGAGGTAGTTTCTGAGGCTTTCATCCCTATCCTGCTTGATGGTGAGCAGGTGGGTCGCTGGTCTCTGATGTCGACATCCTCCAATGAAGTGGGAAACGAAAGACCTACTGAGTTCTTCAAAAGAGTGGATGGAGGAGGGCCTGATCTTGGAGAACCACTGGCGAGCGGACCCCTTCAAGGTGGTAGGAAAAACCCTGCACATAATCTCTTCAGGCACGTTGTGGAGTTGCATGAGGAATTTATAGGTGTCCAGATGGTCGAAGGGGTCTTTGGTGTCGTCGAAGATCTCAATGATAGGCATCTTGAACTTCAAAGGCAACGGATAATTAACAATGTCAGCAACAAAAGGCTTATCAGTACGTCTTATCAGGTAGTCCACGGTTGCAAACGCATGTGCCTTGATGGTGTTGAGGGCACACCAAGTTGGTTTTGCACCTCTCTAATCTTCTCATCCCACTGGTTAGGGACATCCTCAGCTGGGTGGTGGTACTGGCTCTCATGGTCACCATATTAACTCTCTCCATCTTCGTTCTCCTGAGCAAGTACGTGTGGAGGTGGGACTTGTGAACTCCCTGCGCGCTGAGGAGGGACTGGGCGAGGTGCGCCGTGGTGTGGCCTAGGGGCATTCTGGCGAGGACCCCCATGGTGAGGGGCTGCCTGATGCCAGAAAGGATAAGTTATGGCTCATCTCCTATTGGAGGGAGTGGGACTCCTCCCACAAGGGCGACAGGTTGAGGGATGACCTCTCATTGAATGAGTTGCTGGTTCTGCTTTACCAGCGACTGCATAGTCTGTAAGAGCTGTTGTCTAATGAAGGGGGTGGCCGTAGTAGATAACTCTAAAGGTGTGAGGGGAGGTGGAACCTCCTCCTGGTATGCTGGGTTGTCATCTCCCGACTGTTGAGACATCGACCTGGCCGTGATCGCCATGGATTATAAGAGGGTTGAAAGGTAGTAGAAACTCAGTGATTCTCACAGACGACGTCAAATTGATGATGCACAAATTTGTCTTTGTACAAGATCAAAAGTCAAGTAGATGAATAGATGTGATTAGTGAGCAGTAAATAGACAATCAATCACAGATCAATGGAAAAATAGTAACTATAGAGTCAACACAGAGATTTATAGTGGTTCGATCTGGGTGACCTACGTCCACTCTCGGAAAAGGCACCGGTGGCCGGAGATCTTTATTGATGAGTAAAGTTACTGGGAGAGTACACTCCGAGTGTATTACAATACTTTTGGGAGAGAGAGAGATGTGTGTAGAGAGATGTGTGTAGAGAGGTCTCAAGGAAGTGATGCCAGGATTGTAAAAGTCTGCCCTCTATGTGGAGAGGGCTTACATTAAATAGACTGAGTAAAGCGGTGAGGCAGTGACGTAAGGGAGAATACTGCTACTATTTTGGTAAGTATAGTTATGATAAGAGATCTCCGTACCTATCCTGATATTTTCTCCCTCGTACGCCTATTCCTTTAGAGGAGGATTGGACTTAAGCTTGAGCCTGGACTTGAGTTGGAGTATGCTTGGACTTGCATCGGAGTCAAGAGGACGAAGGACTCCATGAGGTTGCGCAGGTGAGGGAGCATGGGACAGAGGAGAAAAGGATCCCCTTGGGGTGGCCTCCCTTGGGTGGCACCGCTTTGGGGTGTCTCCCTTGACTCCTCATTGACCTTGTCTTCTCCTTAATTTGAGCTCCTCCTTGACTTGGGCTCCGAGGTTATGTGGGCTTCTCTTGATTAATTGGGTCAATTTCAGGCTCATCAGATTTATTCGCAAGGAAGCAAAATCTGTAGAAGAAAAATTGGAAAGGGAAAGCCAAGATAAAGGGCTCTAAAATTCAAAAACTCAAATCGCTTAGGAGATGAAAGAATTGAAGTTACAAAGAAGAAGGAATAAGTTTCAAGACTCAATGGGATCTTGAAATAGAACTTCAGAGGGTTTAAATAGCTCAAGGAATGGAGGTTACAAAAACTGTCTCATTTAACCGATGAGATGTGCACACGTAAGCTGTTTTAGTCTCCCAAGAAGGTAACAAAAAAAAAGAGGAAGAATGGTACAAGAACCAGTCACGTCGAATATACCTGATTAGAGGGCAACTAATGAGGAAAAAATTAATTGTATCATTAGGAAAGCTATGCCAGAGGTCGCCCATTTAAAAAGTATCTGTTGGGAAGGTTGCCAACCTCCAGAGTGAATGGGGAAAGTTGATAGTTGTGCTCATCCTAGGAATCATTTCTTCCCCACCTGGCTACCTTAAGAACTCAAACCAAAAGATAAGGTTATTCACTATTTGAAAATCAAAGAGTCTACTAAACTGAATCAGTAGCCATGCTTTGAAGGGAAAGGAGTTAAGACCTTTAGTCCCAAAGGAGTGTCAATTCCCTTATCAGCACAAGTGGAATTCAAAAGACTCCTCAAGCACCAAGTTTTGTCTGCCTATAATAATAATATGGGAGTCTAGACTCCTCAACCAAAAGGATTCTAACCTCCTCATAGGGTGTGTTTGGGTAGCTGGACTGGATAGGATAGGATAAGATATCTTTTTTTATATCCTAACATATCCAATCCAAACTCACTCATCCACTTTAAAACCTTAACCCAAGATTATATCCAATCCTAACCTTTGTTTGAGAAATAAATGTATAATTTAGTGGGCCTCATAGATTACACAAATAATTTTGTAGTAATTTACCATTCTACCCATGACTTTATCCATTCCAATCCAAATCAATCCTACCCTATGTTTGGTTAACCCATCCAAGCCTAATAAAATTATACATTTTCCACATATACATAAAAACATAAAAAAATAAGGAAAGTTAAACAAATCTTTTAATAAAATTATATATTTTTTTCCAAACAATTTTTTTTAACAAAAAAATATTTATTTATTTACAAAAAACAGAGTCATTACAAGAAGCCAACAAAGCAAAGCAGCCTTATAAAGCCAAACTAAAAATAAGGCACAAGCGTCTTATCAAGTAAAATCTCAAAAACTACCAGCAAAACCATTTAGTAAGCAAAACCATTCAGTCCATAAACTCCATTCTAGCTATCTTTCCATCTTCAAAATTTCTAGCAAATCAACACTAAAGCAGCAACAACAGATCAAGTATTCCCCAAAGTAGCAACAACCTCACAAGGCAGACGCAACTCCACAGAGTAGTCAATACATAATAGCATAATATTGTTTTATTTTTTTTTTCAAAAAAATCAACACTCTATTTCATTGGCCAAAAAAAATACAAGAAGAAAACCACATTTATCAGTCATGGAAAAATACAGAATCAAAATTAGCAGACCAAATCTGCTTGACAGACCAATTTGCCAAAAAATCAACCAAACTGTTCTGAAAAAATACAAGAAATGGCTTAAAACCATTTTTCACTATATTCTTGCATCATAGTCTCCTCACAGTTCAGCTCCTCGCCATTTGATAAATCACTACCTTCCTTTACCTTGTAGTAGGCATCCCAGCCTAATCCTGTTGCAGAAGTAGCCTGCTAGACAATGGAGTTAGACTCTCATGTAGTTGTTGGAACAATGGGTCTCTGAGGGAGCATTTTTGAGTATTTAGAACAGATTCTGGTTGTGCACCAAAACAAAATTACAACAAAATAGATTAGCACTCATTGAAGAATAGTTAAAACAGAAAAAATACTTATAATAGGTTGCTATTCCTTTTGAGACCACTAGAACAACACAAGTGGATGCAACCAATCCAAAGCAGAATTCAAGGAAACCATTAAATCTTTGGCAGGTTCTTATGATTTTTCCCCCTAGCTGGCTTTAGCAAGTTCTTATGATTTTTCCCACCAACTGGCTTTAGCAGGTTCTTCTGCCAAAGGAAACCATTAAATCTTTGGCAGTCTGAACAATAATTTTACTTTGAACTATCCAATGATTGCAAGAAAAATGAGCAATACTGAATTTAATTTCTGATGTAGATGCTTAAATACTGAGTTTCAACAACTGAAAACATGTATAATCTACATCACATTGCCACGCTAAATTAGATCTTTCAAATTATTAACTCCTGTTCCAAAAAAAGTTATTGAATAACTGGGCAAATTTTCAACAACCTATTTAACTAAACATAGAATTATTAAAAGTGCATGCATCAGGTAAACAAATGACTAATTTATGGAAAAAGTAAATTGAAAATTGTCAATTCAATTGAGAATGATGTTGAGGTGGATGACAACTAACTGGAGGAAAAAATGAACTCGACCAATAAAACTTAGTAAAAATGATTCGTAAAAGTGGAAGAATCCAGATGAGGACAACATTGTTGTGTAGGAAAAGATGATTCTGCCAAAAGAACAGAGTGAAATATCCCAATTCGTTGTCTTCCAGTAAGACAAATTAAAGTCCCACATGTTTATTCCTAGAACTTAAAATTGGCAACTTGAATGATTGTAAACCATTAAATTAACTCTTAGTCATAAAGGTATTTCAACAATCAATCGTCCAATTCCAAAAAATATCATTCAATTTTTTAACCCAAGCATGTTGATATTGCTAAAAACGAAAAAAAAAATCAGATTTTACCTTTTTCCTTTGCAGTAGAGGCCCTGACACTGTTATCCCTTCTATAGATTCAGCTGTCACCATTTCAATCCAACCAATACTTATTAGAACACTCAAAATGCAAAAACCAACAAATACCCACAAAAAAAATAGAACCTAGAACCAAAGGAAACTACAAAGCAAATATTTAACCAAATGACAAAGAAAATCAATAAACAACCTTAATATACACCCTTACATCTAATGAGAAGAACATGAATTTATACGTGTGTGAGTTCAGCGTTTTGAGGGCAAAAGAGACGATGAGAGAGAAAGAGAGAAGCTTCGTCCATTTTTATAGCTTCGGCCAATGACGAACGAAGCCAGATCTGGGTGTACCTCAGTGAACTAGATTTGTTCGCATTCGCTACGGAGAGAGAGAGAAGCAGAAGGTTAGGTTGACACAAAGAGAGAGAGACAGAGAAAAAGAAGCTTACCTTGCATGAGTCGACGATTGCCTGTGATGAACGTCTTCACCAACTGGTGCTTGGAGCTGAGCTGCTTGGACGAAAGTGAAAGGTCCTAAGGTGTAAGAAAATATCTAAGAAGGAGGGTAAGCCCGTCTTTTTACATGATTAACCTGGTGGGTAGGATTATAACCCACGAAGGGGGTGAGTTACATTTAACCCATGTACCTTGGATAAAAAGTATTATAGCATCCGAGTCAAGGTTTGACCTGGGATTTATATCCTCTCTCATTTTTCAGTTGCCAAACACCTGATATATGGGGCCCACTTCATTATTAAGTTATCCTTATGAGACTTAACCTACCTTAACTCACTACTCAAACACACCCATAGTGGATAAGGGAGCCTAGAGTCCACTCTCCTACAAAACTGACTAATAACTATAAAAAAGAGCAGGGGCGGAGCCAAGAATTCACATGTGAATGGGCACTATCACTAATTAGGAAAATAATTAGGGTTAAAATGCACAAAAAATTAGATTAGGGAAAAATGCATGAAAAAATCCAATTAGGGTTAAATGCACAAAAAATCAAAAAATACTAAAACCCAAGTGAGCTGCTGTGTAAGTGTGTGACTGTATGTTGTGGGCAGGCATATTTGTGTATGTGTGTTGAGTTGTGTTCTATGTGAGACTGAGTTTTGTGTTGTGTGCATGGGTGCTCCATTTATGGAGAGAGAGAGAAAGAGGGGGAAAGGGAGAGAGAGAGAAAAGATTACCTGGTGTGTCAGTTGTGTGGGCAATGGCTGAAAAGGACAGAAGGAGGAATAACGAAAGAGACGTCAAACTTTCCATTGAGAGAGATAGAGTTTGTGGCGTTGAGACAAAGAGAGAGGGAGAGAGAAGAAGAGAGGAAGGGTTAAAATGGGTGGACCTAGTGTAAATTTTATTTTATTTTTTGTATTAGGTGGGCACATCTAGCTTGTTGTATGGGCCCAAACATAATTTTTTTTTCTTAGGTGGGCATAGATGGATGCAAGTGCCCACCTTCGCCTACTATTAGCTTCGCCCATGAAAAGGAGCCCAAGGAAAATGCCTAGTTATACAACTGTGTCCTTGAACATTGCCTTCTATCTTTCACCAGTTACTAACTTAGTCATCGGAGGGTCGACCCCCCAAGCTCCCCTTTCGAGCTCCGACTTCTTTTTAGTTCTACGGGCACTTCGAAAACCTCACTTGGAGTCTCAGAGAGCTGATCCAAACAACTAGAAAGTTGACACAAAGGCGAACATAGTCTATTTTATCCTATATGGAGGTTGGGACAAATTTTGCACCAACAACTGCCATTCTATCTTCCTTGGTATCATACTTTGAGCCAACCTGCCTCACCATCAATTGAGATTCTCTATGGATCATCACTTGCTGAGCTTCCATTGATAGAGCAAGCTTGAGTCCTACTATCAATGCTTCATACTCTGCCTTGTTATTGGAAGCATTGAAATCAAACCTTATGGTGTACTTGAGTTCTATCCCCTATGGTGAGGTCAAGATCATACCAGCTACACTCCCTTGAGCTTTGGAAGCTTCATCCACGTATAACTCCCAAACCAAGACATCAGGTACAAAGTGTAACACTCCAAGTTGGGGTACAATGTCGGTCACATATGATGAGGAGAAACCAACAACAACCGCATAACTTTGATACCTTCATATACATACAAATTATGTTTAAAAGACCAAAAAAAAACCCCACGATTACATCTCAATCGACCCTGTAAACTCTGCAGTGGACTCCTCTCGTCTTTAGTGTTTTTCCTAAAAAGTCAGTGAGACCATTAGTGAGAGCAAGGATGCAATCAATAATCATGAGCACAACAACAGATAAAAAAACACTTTATTTATTTAGGAACAACCTTAACCACTTTGCAATTACCAATATTAAAATTACACTTCACCACTTACACGTTGTTCGGATACATCACATAGACATAACTTGTATAAATCACATAGGTAAAATTTATCGCTAAAATAGTTACTTTCACATAATTAAATTATGCTACACAACGAATACCCTCGCGCATACCCCAGTCACATAGGAAATTTATGCTACACAAATAATTCTCATCACTTAGACGACATATACCACATAAATAATTCTCATCACTTAGATGACTCAAGTCAAATAGATTCTTCTCATTCTTGTCACTTAGACGACAAAAATACGTAATTTAATTCCGTCATGTAGATGTCGTTGTTAATCCACTCGAATCACAAGGCTAATTTTGGTCAAGCAATTAATTCTTGTCTTATAGGTGACTCACAATCACTTAATATTTCCTATCACATAGACGACAAACAACTACTTGGTAATTCCCGTCACATAGACTTTATACAATCACTTAATATTTTCCGTCACGAAGACGACACACAAACTTACTATTTCCCGTCAAGTAGACGTCACACAATCACTTAATATTTTCCGTCACAAAGACGACCCATATGCCTAATATTTTTCCGTCACGTAGATGACACACAAACTTAATATTTCCTGTCACGTAGACGTCACACAAACTTAGCCTTTCCCGTCACGTAGATGTCACACAATCACTTAATATGACCCACACTCTCATTGCAACTCTCGCCATTTTGACGGCTCGCACCCACATTATTATCTCATCATAGGAATGCATCATGCTCGCAAATGAATTCAGCTCACAAACAGTCAACTCAAAATGCATGCATAGATTTCATCACGCAATCAACCCAAGCCAGGAAGGCTTACTCTGTCATTTAAACATCTCTGTCACCCAAATATTACACCACTCAGTTATTAAATCCTAAAAGAGATCATAAAACAACCATTTAAACAAAACTTAAATATGTATCAATAAAGAGAATGTAGGATAGCACACCTACCTTGCGTGAGATTCTACCTCATAGATGACCACTCCGTCAGAGTATTGAGTGCGACATTCTTTGACATTTTTGCCTTTGGACCTGTCATGCCAAATATCCATAATCCCACTCAAGTGTTAGTATGTAATAATGCTTAAATCCATAATGGTTTACGCAACTCAAATTTTAAAATATTCAATTCGAGTTAAATAAATAATTCATTTGCATCGAGTAAAATTATCTACTCGAATTGATTCAACTAATCTTCTCAAATTTTTTAAATGAATATTTATTTGAACCAATTACATTAAATGAAACCTTTCTCATAAATTGCAAACATAACAAAAGTATACTTGAATTTTCTTAATTTCCTACATCTTAAAATTTACATGTTTTCTTGTAATTACTCATCCATGGATTCATTCAATTTGAAGAACATTTCATAATATTTTTAAATTATCCACTAGACTATTATATCTCTAGATCAAAATTCAACCTACATACAATAATTATTTTCTTCCTATTTATTTTTTTTCATGCAACAACACCTTATGCTCACACACCCACCTAAACATTATATTAATTTTCCAAGCAATACCCATGATACCACACTTCCATAACAACCTTTACATTAAACCCTCATGCAATACACCATTCTTAGATAACATGCAATACCCAATATATATACACTAAGAATTCTTATATATACATTTAAAATGAGAGAAGATAGATTACATGGATTACCTCTTATACCCACTCCTTACATCACCAAGCAACACCACCAATCTTCCAACTTTAAGCCACCATTAAGCTCCACTTTCAAGCTTCTCTTTTTCCTTTCTTGCTTTAACCGAAATTTTTCAAGTGTGAGTGAAGAGTCTTGTTTATTTTTCTTTGTTTTCTTCTCTTTATTTTATTTCCTATTCTTTCATTTCCTTCCTCTTTCTTTTCTTCTTCTTTCCCTCTTGGCTCTTGATCTAGCCGAAATATCCAAGTGCAAGACTCTTCTTTTTTTTTTGCATGCAAGACATGCCTTGCATGTCTTGCTACGTGGAAACCTTCCCCATGACTCTATATTCTATATATATATGTATGTATGTATGTACCCACTTTTTTTTTGTATACATATTTATACATAAACATGTATATACATTTATTTAAATTATTAACAATCTATTAAATTCGTCTCTCGGACCCTTAACCACTCCTTGTATATATGAATACATTTTATTTCATTATTATTATTCTTTTATAACAATAAATTTATGTCATATGCTTGTCATCCGATTAATTCCACATGTGCTAACGTAAATAAAATAGTAAAGTCATATCACATGTCAACATTCTTATTTAATTTTTCACACTTTAAATAAAGCAATTTTTCCTGTAATCATTCTCTACAAAATTATCTCTAAATATAAAAATACTCATCGTTCAGGTTCAGATCTCATATCATTACTCGTAATTAAATATTAATCGTCAATCATACGTATGCATGTCATATGTGAATATGCTTATGACAAATATTCATAATTGTCACGCGTATTCAATTCTTAGACAAAGCCCTATCTGTGATGAACGAGTGTCTTCTCAGGAATGACTATGAACTCAGTTATGACAAGGGCTTATCCCTTGTTCATTGTCCTCGACTTGAACTTAATATCAAACTACCTAAGTTCAATCATCCATTAAACCAAACGACCTTAGTTATGTGCAACACTTGCTTTATGGGCTGGTCGGTAGGCACCTCGATGGTATAGGCTTCAAAGTAAGGTATGAGTTTCCTTATTTCTATAACAAGAGCCAAAACTAACTTTTCCATCCTAGGGCATCTTTCTTTGGATCCTTTCAAGGCCTTGTTATAGAAATACACTAGCCTTTGCACTTTCTCATCATCCCTAACCAGGGTAGCATTGATTGAAAAGTCAGAGATTGCCAAATACAAGATGAGAGTTTCTTTAGGTTTTGGACTGGCCAATACAGGTGTAGTTCTTAGATAATTTTGAATGATTGGAAGGCTTCCTCACATTGGTCATCCATTGGAAGACTTTCTTTAGCACCTTGAAGAAGGGCTGACATTTGTCATTTGCCTTGGAGACGAATTTGTTTAGGGCTGCAATTTTTCCGGTTAGGCGTTAACTTCCTTAGAGCTAGTAGGTGACTTCATTTCCAGAAATGCTCTGACCTTCTCAGGGTTATCCTTTGATGTGGGAAAAATTTAGTTGTACTATTTGGAAGCAAACAGTTCAAAAAAAGTTACCGTTGGCCTGCCAATCTTCAATGTGGATTTGGAAAGCTCAGATCTGCGCCAGTACTAGTAATTAGCTCCGCCCCACCTTACTGACTCTCAAAAAGGCCATAAGATAAGATTACCCATCAATTGAAAATCAAAAGACCCCTAAGCTAAACTGGTAGTTGTAATTTGGAGGGAAAGGAGTTAAGACCCCTTGTTGCAAAGGAGTCTTAACCTCCTTATCAACGCCATGAAGAGTGAAAGACTCCCAAAGCAAAAGGAGTGTTGCCCACCTTTAAAGATGATTAGTGAACCTAGGCTCCTTAACCCAAAGGAGTTTAACCTCCACATATTGGATAAGGGAGCCTAGATTCCATTCCCCAAAGGAAATTGATCTTAAAACTGTAAAAAGAGCTCATAGAAAAGATCTGGTGTAAGTTACTATGATCCTAGAGCTCCCCCTTTAGTTGCCAACTTATTTTTTAGGTTTATTGGTGCTCATTTGAAACCTAGGAAAGCTGATGTAGAACAATATGAAGCTAATTAGGAGTCTAATAGAGTTCAGCTTAACACACATGGAGGTTGAGGAAATTTTACATCAACAACCTTGATTCCGCATTGGTTCATGATGAACCCAAAAAAAATTCTTGTAGAGACTCTAAAAGCACATTTGGCTGGATTGAGCTTCATGCCATATTTTTTGAAGATTTGAAAAGATTCCTCTAAATTTCCAATGTGTTGGTCTGCCTAGATTGAATTGACAAGCATGTCATCGATGTACACATCCATTGTGGTTCCAAACTGGTCTATAAACATTTAGCCTCCGGTAGGTGGCCCCTACATTCTTGAAACTGAAGGGTATGACTTGATTGTAGAAGGTCCATTGTTCAATTATGGAGGATGTTTTCTCTTGATTAGCTAGATTCATGTGAATCTGATTATAACTTGAGAATGCATCCATGAGTCTGAGAAGCTCATGCACTCATTGATAGCTTTCTATCTCTCTTGTTTAAAGCTCCTTTTCTTCTACTTGATGGGCGTGCAACTTGGATCAACACTTAATTTGTGGACAATCACCTTCGATTCTATTCCTTGCTTATTCCTTTTACTTCCAAGTGAAGACATCTCAGCGAATTTTGAGGAAGGCGAGGAGCTGTTCCTTGATGTCATTTAGCAGTCTGGACCCAAAAAATACCATATGCCCTAGTTCATCATCCACCTGAACTGGTTCCAACTTTGCAGAAGGAGAGGGTTTGGTTTCCACCTCGTCTCGGAAGTCCAAGTCATCCACTTGGACTACATGGACCTTCTTTGTTTCATAAAGGTAAAATAACACTCTTTTGCCATACTTTTGGTATCTTCTAACCACCCCAACTCCATTTTCAGTCAAAAACTTCAAGACCAAGTGGTAGAAAAAAGGGATGGCTTTAAGAGCATTGAGAGATGGTCGTCCTAATATCATATTGTATGCAGAAGGAGCCTCAACAACAAGGATTTTAACAGAGGCAGTGGCTTGGCAAGGAGAACCACCAATCATCAAAATCAACTAAATAAATCCAAAGAGATATACATACCTTCTCCCTTAAGAATTTGCAAGTGAGGATCTGACGGTTGGAGCTAATCTCGGTCGATGCCAAGTTGGTCAAAAGCACTTATAAAGATAATATCGACCAAGCTGCCATTTTTGACCAGTAAACCCTCTAGAGATGACCTTGATCTTCCCAATGAGTTGTTAATATTACTATCTGTCCTGGGAAGGTTCTTGATGATTTCTAGCTCAATCATCTCCTTCTTGATCCATAAATCTTCTTAGGTGACCCCTTTGTATGAGGAACTTAATTTCTCTCTTCAATTGGATACATTCATTAATGTTATGTCATGGTCCTTGTGAAAGTTATAAAAATTGTTCATATTCCTCTTTCGAGGGTTAGACCTCATTTTGGTAGACCATTTCACATACTTTTCATATTGGACTTGATGCAACTGCTGAGCCACAAAAGTGTTTAGTGGCATGTACTACAAGCAAGCAAACCACAGTGGCAAGTATGGTTTGGGTTAGGGCTGTGTAAAATAACTGATCACCCGACAAATCGAAATCGAAACCGACCCTTTCAAACAAAAAATGGGCTGGTAATATTTATTCCGATTCAGTTTCGAAAGAAAATATAGATTAACCGATAAAATCTGTTCGGCTTGCGGATACCTTCAAGTCCAAACCTGAAATAACCGACCGGCCCGAATAGTATTAATAATATATATATATATACTCTAGATTTTTCCTTTAAAAAAACAAAAATATAAAAGCAAACTAACCCTAAACTTCCATTATCTCAGTCTCTCTTCTCTCTCTCTCTCACAAATGAAAAAACCCCTTTTTCTTCTACTATTCTTCATCCATGGATCCACCATCGACCATAGAATGGCATCAATGATCAAGCATAAGTATATCTCAACCCTATTAAGCAGATCTAAAGACTCAAGGTTGAATGGTGCCCACAACTATCGAGTAAAAGTAAATCTCAACCCTATCTAGCATATCTCAACCCTTTTTTCTTTGACTAGTAAATTTCTCTTTCATTATCTCTTATTATCCATCTCTCTAAATATATTTTTTTTGGTCTTGAAACTCACTACTCGAAACTAGTGAGTTTTTCCTTTTCTGCCTGAAACTCACTGCCATTAATTTCTTTTTTTTTTTCCTTGCTCTCTAATTTCTTATACACATTTTCTACATACATTTTTTTTTTTATTTTTAGTCTTGAAACTCACTGCTTGAAAGCAATGAGTTTTTCCTTTTCTGCTTGAAACTCACTGCCATCAAATTTTTTTCCTTGCTCTCTAATTTCTTATACACATTTTTTAAATACATTTTTTTTTGTTCTTGAAACTCACTGCTTGAAAGTAGCCATCGAGTTAAAACTCATTTTTCTGGCCATAAATAAATAAACATTCATGACTATAGGTTGAATTTGACCATAAATTATTCTATCAATTTTTTTGGATGATAGACCTTAAATTATTTATGTATGTTCTCTTTTTGTGTTTATCTAATTTGTACTTTTTTGTATTCATTGAATCTGGATTTTTTTTATATCTAAGCTTACATGATTAATTTGTATTTATTTTTAATTTAGATGGAGGGGAATACAACTTTGGCTGAAGCTACACAAGTTATTGATGACTCTATGGAGACTAATGAGAATGAGAAATCTGAAAATAAAAAACCAGTGAAGTCAAAAGTGTGGAATCATTTCAAAGTACTAGAGAGGAAAAAAAGGCCAAGTTTGCAAGGCGGAGTGCAAATAATGTAACAAGGTTTATCAATGTGATTCTAAGAAGCATGGTACGTCATCCCTTGCATTTCATGTGAACCAAAGCTGCACAAAATTTCCTGGTAGAAATGTGAATAAAAGTCACGAATTGTTAAGTTTTGAGAAAAAATCAGAGGGAGATTTAGGTCATAGCAATATCGTGATTCGTAAGTTTAATCAAAAAACTTCAAGACTGACACTTGTAGAAATGGTTATTATGGATGAATTATCTTTTCAAGCTATGGAAGCCCATGGCTTTAAAAGGTTTTGTAAGACAATAGAGCCAAAGTTCCACGTTTTGTCTCTCACGATTGTTGTTAGAGACTGCATCAAACTTTATCAAAATGAAATGGTAAGTTACAGAAAATTCTTGGGTCCTCGACTAATTGGTTTAGTTACACAACTGATACACAGACTTCTATTCAAAACCTTAACTATTTGTGTCTTACTACTCACTTCATTGATGACAACTAAAAATTAAACAAAAGAATTATAAACTTTTGTTTAATTCCTAATCATAGAGGGGACACAATTGGAGGCTTCTTTACTTGCATGGGGTATTGATCGGATTTGTACAATCAAAGTTGATAATGCATCCTTAAATGATGTTTCTATAGATTATTTAAGAAGACACATCAAGGGTAATATATTAGGAGGTGAGTCCCTTCACATTAGGTGTTGTGCACATATCTTAAACTTTGTCATGAGTGAGGGATTAAAAGAACAAAATGATTCTATCATAAGGGTGCATAATGTTGTGAGGTATGTGAGGCCATCTCCTGCAAGGATAGAAAAATTTAAAAGATGCGTGGACAAAGAAAGAATTGATTGTAAGACTTTGGTGTGCCTTGATTTTTCAACTAGATGGAACTCCACTTATCTAATGCTTGAGGCTGCACAAAAATATCAAAAGGCCATTGAAAGATTAGAGGATGATGGTGGTCAATATGCCTCTTACTTTAGTGAAGGGACATTAGGGTCTCCTCGGTATGTTGATTGGGAAAATGTGAGGGTTCTTGTGAAATTTTTAAAGATTTTCAATGATTAATACTTTGCGAATTTTTGGGTTCTTCTATGTCACATGTAATTTACTTTTTCAAGAGCTTTGTAGTGTTCAAACTAGTTTGTCCAAACTATGTGAGAATCGTGATCCCTTTTTGAGAGTCATGACAATGAGTAAGAAGAAGTAGTATGATAAATATTAGGGAAACATTATAAAGATGAATTTATTGATATTTGTTGCTATTTTACTAGATCCACGATGTAAGTTGGGTGCATTATCATTTTGGTTCAAACAAAACTTTGATGCAAACAGTAATGAGGTGGAGGAAATGTTGGGCAAATTAAAAAATGTATTTCAACAGTTGTATGACGAGTATGCATTAGTTTTTGTTGTTGTTTTACTGGATCCATGATGTAAGTTGGGTGCATTATCATTTTGGTTCAAACAAAACTTTGATGCAAACATTAATGAGGCAGAGGAAATGTTGGGCAAAGTAAAAAATGTGTTTCAGCGGTTGTATGACGAGTATGCATTAGTTTTTGGAAATTATAGTGAGGTATAGTTGCAAAATGCCTCTAATCCACCTTTAAGTGACCTTGGTTCTTCAAGTGTGAGCATTGTAGATACTAGCTAAGACTTTGGCATATATATGCTCAGTTTGAATCTAGTAGTGCTCAATTAGAGACTAAATCTGAGGTTGACTAGTATTTGAGTGATGGTTGTGAGGCAAAAAATCCAGAATTTGACCTTCTTAACTAGTGGAAATTGAATTCAAATAAGTATCCCAATATCCACAGTTGCTTCTGAGTTTGCATTTAGTACAGGGGGCGTGTACTAGATCCATTTCGAAGTTCATTATCCCCAAAAAACAGTCAAGGCAATTGTTTGTGCACATAATTTATTAAAAGATCTAAATCCTTTTGATGACCGAGATGCAATGGATTACATGGAAATCATTGAACTTGACTCAGGTAACATATATATTGTTTTATTTTTGCAACTTGTTATTATTCTTTATTATAGAATGTTAGTTTTCTAAATATAATCATATCTTTTTTATGTTTTATCTTAGAAGTGGATGAGAGTGCAACTCATGCGACTGTTATTGATGATTGTATTCAGGCTACTGCTTTTGACAAAAAAACATCTTTGGTAAGTTTTTAATGTGATTTAGTTTGTTCTTTATCTTCTTAATCTTAAGTATTTTTTTAAGAGTCATGGTGTTGTTTATAAATCTGTGTTTGCACTACTTTCCTTGCAGGTTATATGACTATTGAGACTAACTGTTGAAAGTCCTAATTTTTGGAATGGTCCACTGTAGATTTTTGAAGCATACTGATTACTGATTACTGACTTTTGTATTTAGACTACTGATTTTTGGCAGTGTAAATGATTTATGTGTTTTGATTGTTGTGGTTGTACAACTATTTTTGAAGCAAACTTGCATAGTTGCTACAACCTACAGTTTACTTTCATTTTAATAATGATGTTTTTTTGCTCTTATTTGATTGAGTTACAAGTTGTAAAATAATTCATGGTACAGTAACACAAAATACCAAATTGGTTTGGGCCTCAAACGATGTATAGCATATAAAATGGTCTTGGGCTAGAAAAGGTTTTTTTGATGCAATTTATGTTTATAGATCTGCTAGGCAAATTAACCGGGCCTGAGCCAAAGGAATTTTAGGCCTACTATAGAATTTAAGTCTGGGCTTGAAAAGGATGTTTTGGATCCAATTTAAGTTTACACACCTACTAGACAAACTAACTAGGCTTGGGCTAATGAAATTTTAGGTCTATAATAGAATTTAAGTCGAATCGTAAACCGACCGACATTCAAGGTAGATTATCGGTTCAATTCATCTTGTGATTCGGTTCGACTCAGTTTGTTCTTTCTACTTCCAAGTATAATTAGATTGGCTGGCAGAAGTAGCCACTTCTAACCCTAACTGTTGGTTGAACACCCCTAGTTTGGGTGGACCAAGTTGGTCTTGCACATCTCCCTTCTTTTTGTGGGAATAGTCTCTATTACTACTGGGATTAGTTTCCTTCAAGTTTTTACCCTTGTGCTGATCTATTACAGCTAAAGAGTTGTGTCTAGGTCAAAGAATTTTTTCTCTATTAATGTACTTCTCTTCCTTTTCCAACATGTCAGCCATATTAGTCTGGGAATGTTTGGATAATGAGAACAAAAATTCCAAAGGCTGAAGCCCGATGATGAACACCATCAAGACCACCTTCTCATCGAGGTCATCCACTTGAAGGGTCTCAAAGTTGAAACGTTGTATGTACTTCCTTAGCATTTCACCTGACTTCTATTTAATGTTATGAAGGTAAGAAGTGGGTTTAAGGTGGCTCCTTGTACCAATGAAATGAGAGATAAATTGCCTGAAAAATCCTTTAAAAAAGCTAATTGAGGGTAGAGGTAGTTTATTGTACCAAGTTAGCATAGAACCTTTGAGAGTAATGACAAAGGTTCTGCACCAAATAGGATCCTTGTAGCCGTGGAGCTCCATCATATTGTTGTAGGTGTTGAGGTGCTCAAAAAGATCTCTTGTACCATCAAAAGCCTCCATTGAAGGCATCTTGAACTTGGAAGGAAAAGGAAAATTCTAGATTTCCTATGCAAGGGAGATTCAGTGTGTTTGATAACATTCTTGCCATTGCTTAGCTAGTCATGGACCTATCTGATCCTGTCTTCCTAGTAATTATCCAAAAGAGGGGGAGGAGGATGTAGTGGAGGTTGTAGATTGCTTCTAATCCCCTCACCAATGCGACTATGGACTTCATCTTCTTGGTTGTCCTAATTTTGCATTGGTGAGGGGATTAGAAGCAATATACAACCTTCACTATGTCCTCCTCCCCCTCTTCTGGATGGCTTTAATTATGTTCTTCGATAATCCCATTCAAGGGTTGTTACTATTGCTAGGCAGTAAGGACTGGATAATCTACTGATTTTGTGTGAATAGGCACAACATAGTATAGTTGAATGTTTCCTGGCCTTCTGGAAGAGGTAGAGATTAGGGACCTTTTGGAACCAGTACTCGTTGTTGGTTTTTAAGGTTTTGGCTCATGCTTCTTGTAAAAAAATTCATCAAATAGAAAAAATTCAAGCTAGAACGATGAAAATCATTCCCGTAGATGGTGTCAAACTGATGGTGCAGAAAACTAAGAGATATGAGTTGGGAGAGCCTGAGCTCTGTGTGAGGTATATGGAGTATGTGTGATGGAAAAATAGAAAATGCATAAGGGATTAAGTGATTCACCAAGTTGAAGAGCTAGACTAGTCCTCTATAATGGAGGCTCTTTCTCCTTGTCTGTGTATTACTTGAGGAAGAAGAAAAAGGTTACACTTGAGGTATTTTTTTGCACATGCTATGGTAAGGCAATGGCTTGTCTGCGTATACACAAGGGTGATGTAATCCTAATAAACTTGTCAAGGAATATTGACTTCTTGCCTATTGTAGGGTTTGCTGGTGAAAGTCCATTTCTACCATTTCTGGCTGACCTACCTGACAAAAGTCTAAGATGAGCGATTTCTTATAGTATCTTTAGATTAGATAGATTATTCTTAAGTGAGATTTTTTTTTCCATTAGTTCGTAATTTTCTTGGATCAATTTCATTGAAGAATTAGCATCCATAGACTACCCCTCTCTAAATAAACGCTCGCCACGCGTTCGAGAGGCAAACATGATTATGTTTAAAATTTCTTTATTATTTATTTGGATTATATCCACTATGAATAGGTAATACCATTCATGATAGGTTACAACTGTAGTTCTGGGATTGGGGAGAAATGATGTGGATTTTCCCTCATGGTTATACACGCGGAGTGCACCACACTACTTAGAGGGGGATGAATAGGTTTTTTTATTTTAACTTAATCAAATACCAATTAAAAGTTAATTTTACCTCATATTTTCATTTGAATTTTGAAATTTACAGTGAGAACCCCTCTTTACCCACCACGACTCCACGAACCCATGTGGATTCATGTTGTTAATTTTTGCAATTAAAGACACAAACACTTAATCTCTGTCACGCTACAATTTTCATTAAAGCGTGATTTAATAAAAAGAGATATTTACCCAAAATTATTTTGCCGGTTTACAATAATAATTGAATGAAATGAAACATTTGTATTTATCAATTTTGTTTTTCATAAATTTCGACAGAGTTTCACTGGAAAATTAGGCCTTCAACCAGCTAGTAAGAACATCCCTATGATAGCATAGCATAATTTAAACTAACTAAACATCCACAACATGTATCTATCAAAAATATAATCCAACTAAATCCAGGGTGACAATTAGAGGCCCATGAAGTCCTTTAAAATTCGGATACATCCAATATCAATATATACCACAACTTAGTACACAAAGTCATAACTTTACATTACGATACCCAAAATAATAATACCTTTATGTGATGATCAAGTGTACACCATAAATGTCTCAAGACAACCTTCACAATGTTTGACTGCTAACATTTCTATATAAGTTCTAAAGGTAAATACAAAAAGGTTCCGAAAGAGATTTGTTCTAGTCCAAGCTCCCACAAGCATTCCATAACCTATGCCCCAAGATGCATGCTAGTCTCTAAAAATATTAGTAAGGGATGAGCAACCATAGCTCAGTAGGATAATCCTTTTTCCAAGTATTTACAAAGTTTTAAATACCAACATTCCACATACCATACGAATAAGTAATGAAAGCTTTCTATAATTAAATACAGGCACAAAATAATAAGTAAAACATTTATAAAAATCTCTCAACACCTCATCATTAGAAATATATAAAGTATAAATTAAATGTTTATATATTTAAAGTCAAACCATCATAGCAAATATCATGCATGTCTCGCATACGGACAATATAATCAATCACACCGGTTCACGCATGAACCATCCATGGGAAAACTTTTGGGTGTTGCACCCTAGGGTCTCATCGCCCTTCTTGCTTTTCAAGGGGAACATGTAGGGCACAACTTGTGACGCCACATAGGCCATCACCGAAAACCACTACCATAATCAATCCCCCTTAGAACTAGTAGCCGCCTTGGCAACCCACTCAATAGGCCTCAATCGTCTACTAACCATCTGCCTGTAAATATCGAGCATACATTTTTCAAAAATTATTATTTTCTATATCCATAAATCCTTTTGAAAACTCATGTCATAACTTTGACATTTTATCAAACATATAGTATACTCAAATCTCAAAATTTGTATTTTTAAAGCAACACAACTAATTCCAAGGAAATAAGTCACATATATTATGTACAAAATCATAACATACTTCAAAACCCCCAATTCATAGGTTTAATAAAATACACATAACTAAAATTAAACTGGGGTTTCAAACCCACAACACTAAATTTATTTTCATTTCCAAGAAAATAAGTCATATATATTATGTACAAGATCATAGCACACCTCAAAATCCCCAAATCATAGGTTTAATCAAATACTCATAACTAAAATAAAAGTAGGGTTTCTTCAAATCTATAACACTAAAATCATTTTTATACATGTAGGTTCACAATTCATGGCGTACTCCACAATAAATAAAGGTTTATAACAAGTATTTTTCCATCAAACACATAGTAAGCTTTAACTAAAAAAATAAATGAGATGCACAATGTAAATGCAAGAGAGAGAAAAACCCCACCTAGAAATCAAGAATTCCAAGCCAAGTTCCTAGGATTTTCAATCAAAACCCATGTTTTAGAGACCTTCTTCTTCCTTTTCTATTTCCCTTTATCTTCTCCTAGGGTTATAAGAGATATTGGGTGAGGGTGGAATGAAAGAATGGAAGAAAAGGGGCTGAAATTGAGGTTTTAAACTCAGCAATCCCGAAATTTACTGTTCATGGGGCAAAAAAAAATATTTTATTCTGAAATTACGGTTTTGTCACTAAACATTCCAATTTAATCTTTATGACTACCCTAAGGTTTTTCGACGTTCCAGATTTATCTTTAATGTTATCTTAACCTAAAAACATTTAGTTTTATAATTTATCTCAACACTAAAGTTAATTTACACTGGAAACATAAAAATTACTATTTTACCCCTCTAAACTGCTATATGAGTTAAACCTCTATTCCAAGTTTTTTATTTCAGACCTCCCAAATTTAATGATAATATTATTTTGACCTAAAAATATTAATATATTTAATTAGTTACCCTTATCAATCTTAAACACCTCCAAAAATTAAATTTGACTCAAAAGTCAATGCACACGTACCTCAAATTTACACGACTGTTTTTTTCACAACGATTCAAAGTTTCTCTCATCATTTTAATCATTTAAAAAAATAATATTAAGTTGATATCATTTATATTGATATGAAATAAGCCATCTCATAATCTCACATGGGGAACCCAAAACCCAAACGTAACTATGGATAAATAGATTTCAATCAATCATTCATACAAATACATAGTGTGCATGTGTGCAAACAATCACAAGTATATATGTATAAACAATAAAGCACACAAATTATTTGATGACGGAAAAACCCCTCATCGAAAAAAACTGCAGGGAACTTCTATCGGTTCACCAAAAATTAATCCACTATCCCAAAATCAACATACAAAGACTCAAGTCTTATACTTTAACCAATATCATGATTAGATGCTTCCTTTCATCAATATGTCTCTCTACCAAAGGGCCTCTTTTGACATTACGTGTAGCTTCACTTGGATTCACCATAGCAAAGGATCTTCGAGGCCTCGAGAAATCATGGGCACGTCAACAATCCTTGGTATGAATACACCAATGGGCCTGGTTCAAACCATTCAAGATCTTCAACACAAGTTGTGAGATTATGTAGAATCTCTAGAAGGTAGCCTTGTGTCTTAGGGATCTAGAGTTGTGGTGGAAGCTCTTTAGGTTGAATATGGGATTTCTCACTCCGAATGCTTACCCTAGTTAAAGAAAAGGCACAACCTATTTATAGGTCTGGAATAAGGGTAATATTGGTCAACAAGAAAACTCAGATTTGCAAACAACTGCTCGATTAGTGTGAGGGTGGTCATAGGGTGGTGGTCACTTGAATGAAAATCATGTTTTAAACTGACCTGGGAGAGCAGACCACTCGAGCAAGCATGGGAACCGCTCGAGTGACCTCAAGGAGAGCTCAGGCAACCCTAGAGGGCAAGGATGATCTCCTCCATTTAGAATTTTCCCCTTTTCTTCCCTAAGTCATAAAGAGACTGGTCTAACAAAGGCTAGCAAGCATAGGGCAGTCCCTATTGATTTTTTAAGCCTCAAACCAAGCAATAAACGTATCCGCTTAAGCACTAATCAAGAGGGGTCCCCTAATAGCTTAAACTATATTTTCAAAACACAATGGTTTAGAAAATATTTTCATTTAAAAACACATAAGAGTTATACACGGATTAATCTCTAATGCGATTTTAACTCTACTTCTCCTAAATCTATTAAACTAAGAGATCATCTTAGGTCTCTAGGTCATTACCTTTATCCTAAGCTTGAAAGTGCAATTAGAGTGTGAATGATGTATCTTTGACGCTTAAAGGAAAAATAAGGCATATGATAAAGCATCAATAACAGGACTAAGAATATTATCACAACAAACGACAATGAAGCAAACAAATAAAAAGACAATAAAGTGGAAAAGTCAACCTAAAAAATAGAGTACTTAAGTACAAACGACAAATGAATAAAACACTGAAATCTATTATATGGCCTAAACTAAAGTCTTTAAACAACTCTTGTGGCTCCATTCAACCCCACCATCATCACCATCTCAATGTCACAACTTGATCTTCAGTTGGTTATCCTCGTCTATGAATTTGATATTCTGAAGCATGTGCCTGAGGTGTAGCATGTCCATGTGTATGTTCCTCTGATCTCTCACAATAGAAGACATCCTTACCTAAAAAATATTCAATCTGAGAGCCATGAGGTTGTGCTATTGATCAATACTATTATGTATGTGACCTAAAGTTGTGTTAATAACTGTCCACTAATCTAGAGCAATAGTAAGAGGAGTCCAAAGAGGTGGTGTACATGAGGTGCTAGCACGCGACTATCTCAATGGTGGTGTATAACCTAATGGTCTAGGCTCAGAAGTGGTAGGTGTATGTTGTTCAGCCTCCATCTCGTCTCTCTTTGCCTCGGCCTCCATGGAGTCAAATGTGTAACAAGAATGTGTCTCACTCTATCTCATCGAATCCTTCCCTAGAGGCCTTTTGGGTCTTAGCATCTTATCCATATTTAAAGCTAGTCTACCCTTATCTAGACACACTTGGTTGATAAGAGATCTAGAAGGCAGACTGTCACCAACCCTCTCCTCATCAAAGGCTCTCTGAATAACTCAAAATATTACACATGGTAAATCAATCTCCACATTGGTACCAATAGCTTGAAAGAAAGGCTTCTGGTGTAGGAAATGTAGATATATGAGTCTTAGGGTCAATGTTGCAATTTATAATGAAGTTTATCAACCTATACTCCTCAGTCAAATACTTTTGGTACCATAGATGTTGGTTCCAACCATCAGGATAAGGATCTCAATATAGCTCAGATGCAACTGTTGGAATGAAAGTCTCAAGAATCATTGATAGCATGTATGTATCAAATACATAAAAAAAAATCTTTAAAACCCTACAAAGAGAAACTAGGGTTTACCTTCAAGATCGCTTTGGATTGATCTCATCTCAGTACGAATGCAGAATCTAAAGATAGACACAACAAACAGCTAGATAAACCTCACGATCTTCTGTCGTAGATTCCCAATGCCAAAATCCAGATGCAGTGTGAGCTGCAAAGACTTACGAATATCTGTTTTCTCTCTCAGCTTCCCTCAAAACGTGAATAATAAAGGTGATGCTGATTTAAAGAGCATAGATGTCTATATCTAGGCTACGACAGAAACCCTAAGGAGAAATAAGGGTCGAATTTCCAATGGGCCTAGGATTCTATGTTCAACCCAGAAAAAACATCTTATAGTTCATTAATAATAAGTTAGTCCACTAAAAATTTATTATTGATCTCCTGAACTTTATCTCAAAATTCTGTTTCGAGCTCCTTATTATTATATGCTTAATAATCTCCACACATTTTCCCATGTTAGATAATTAAATCCACCTGTAGGGTTTGACATGGACAAAACTTATGAGCTTGCTCAAGAGGACATTATCAACAAATTTAAATATCAAGATATTGTATCCTTTAATAATTAACTTTCACCATACAAATAATATTGTCTCCCAATTCATCAAGTTTATTGAGTCAATATGAATCTCACTGTGTGATCAATTAAAGTGACAATGATTATATGTGCGCGGCGATTAAATATCTTGGGACTAAGAGAATAACTAATCATAAGATATTATTATCTTATTCAATCAGTAAAAGATAATAATCTTAACATGGGTCTGTTCAATACATAAAGTGTACTAGTGCAATCATCGGAGACATCAAACAGTCTCCTATAGTCAAGACAGACAATGCCAGAATATTACACTACAATCATACTGATGATGTGTCCAATTTCATCTAGGATTGTGAACTTATATTCAAATTATATAAGGACCAGATAATCTGGTCTTCTGTGCATAAGTCAAACTCTACACACCAGATTATGTAAAATATAAGACAAACATGCATAAAATGTATCAAATATAATGCAAACAATTTGCCCACATAGATTCTTAATAAAATGGAACAAACAAACTCCTATTAATTAATAAAACGAGTTTCACTACAAAAAGTAAGCTTTAATATATAACTCAATCAGCAATAATGCAAAGCCCAAGTACGGAACTATTGGTTTATAGTGATAGGCATCATGTGCTAACTAGGAAGATGCAGAGTGGTGGCAATCAGATCAGTGGAGAACTCGAAAAACACACCTAGAACATAGGTCTGAAAGTACCCACTATCTTCAGTAATGTCCCTAATGTGTGTATAGAACTCCTTGACAATATCAATATTGGTAGGCACAAGGGGCTACAAATATCTCACTCCACCCTCTCAACTCGAAATTCAAAAGAACAGTGATTTCACTTACCCCAATGAAGTTCACTCATCGCTCACCTAACACTGGTCTAGAAGAGAATTACCTCTTATACAGTTCACGATAGTATGAGGTCTGAAGCAGCTTCTTTCACATGATGTAGTTGGCTGCCATATCCAAAGGGTAGGATTTCGTTCCACGTTCAGTTCAATCATTGTTCGTTACATATAGCTCGCCCCTATAGCTTATGGGGCATTTCAGTCGCTAGGGAAAGAAAAATGATAGATGGCTGAAAATCCCGCTTAGAGATCACAATTATAGTTAGAGTAGGAATTTATCCTCACCCTTTTCTTTCCTTTTGGCGGCATTTTTCCCAATTTAATCGGTGAAATAGTGCAAATCTAGATGATAATCCCAATCCGAAGTTAAAATGCACTAAATCTCACTCTATATCAATTTTGATCTCAAGGAAATGCAATGAGAATGCAAGAAAATGGTTGGGCTCGTGTTTGGAAGTGAAGGAAATGAGATATTCCTATTGAAATCAGTCTTTTAAGCTCGTTGGAACGATTCCCGAAGCAGGCCACTCGAGCGACCCTTGGAACAGACCAATGTCTAGTCCTTTCTATTGTCCAACCCACTTTTAATTGACTCACTTGAGCCCTAAACAGCATGCATGGGCGTATGTACAACATAAATGCAACTATATGCACATATATGGATGGATTTGAATCTACATGTAAAGCAATTTTTAATTAACCATAAATGTTCTGATAAAAAAAATTAACCATAAATATGCACAATGTCATAATCATGAAAATTATACATGTTCTCATTATAATAGCTCAATCCAAATTTTATCATCTCATTACATTACTCAAAGGCATATTCAAAGATTTTGAACTCAATTTTATGTGTCCTAGAGCAATGTTTCCTCACTTCGTTCAATTTCACTCACACGTGTTCAAATTTTATTCAATTTGTGTAAAACTCAGGTAAATTTAAACTTTTTGTGAATAAGGACAAAATTGTAATTTGTCACTATAATGAGAAAACTAAAATACATGTTATCTAGACCTCGTATGACAAAACGGACTTCGCCATTGGACTCGTATCGTGGAATATAGTCACCATGTCGAATTTCGTCGAATTCCAAGTTAAGTCAGATTTTTTCACGTAATTCGAGGGGACTAGGTAGCGGATGACCTCATCGAGGGTCCTAAAAGCGATAAACTCATAAATTAATTATTTTTGATTAAAATTTTAAATAAAATTAAATTAAACTTAATCCGTAATGTAATTAGTCGTTTCGGGACGAAATCAGATCCGATTAAGCGAAGGACACGTGGCGCGACGTGGGCCAAGTATTTAAAATTATAAATAGAGGTAAATATCTTAGAAAATCAGACTTTTAGCCCACTTGATCCTTGTTTGGCCCTCCAAGAAGAGAGAGAGGAGAGGAGAGGAGAAAAACACAAAGTTCCTAAGCTTTCTCTTGCGATTTCCCAGAGTTCCGTCACTCGGAATCTTCTTAGACCAAGAACTAAAGTTGCTCTACGTGACTAGGGCTATGCGTGGGTACCAAAAATGAAGATTTTCACAGAAGATCAAAAGGCAAAGTTTAAAGTCTTGTGTTCTTGAAGCCTAGTCTTCATTTCAAGCTTCAAGAGGTCGGGTTCCTCTTACCTTGGATTAATCTTTCCTTAAATGTTGATAGTTTAAGGGTTTGATATATTTATGCACATGAATAGAATTTTATATGTATGTAGAAGTTATATGTGATTGACATATGTAGCTTTTAAATTGATATATTTGTATGTCTAAGTAATGGAAATGAAAAAGTGAGCATAGAAAAGGCTTAAGCTAATTGCTAACTTGGTTTTGGGTAGGTGGAAGTTACATATGATTGACATAGGTAACTTATGTATTGATATATATGTATGTTTATGTACTGAAAATGGAAAAGTGAGCATAGAAATGGCTTAAGCTAATTTACTAGCTTGATTTTGGTATGTGGAAGTTACATGTGATTTATTATGTACGTATAAATGGCTTACATGTGATTTATTATGTAACTCAATGAAAATTGAAAGCATGCTATGTGTTATACAAATTATGCCTTAAAGGTGTTTGGTGAAATGCCATGAGTGTTTGGAAATTGTTGTTTTGATTGAATTAAAATAACATGCTTAAGTTTAACTCGTGGAATCGTATGCTTATGATATGATTTATGATTAAATGTGCTTGTTGATATATGCATGTGTTAATATATTAACATTGAGATGAATATGGTATTTATATGCTTAGAATATAAATTTACCATAGATATGTTGAAATTGTTCATGTGTTGTTCTTGGCATATTAAGCATTGTGTTGTGTGCAATGAGACATATCATTGCATATGCACGGAAGCATCTCATCACATGGGTGTGTGCATGGTTGATGTCAACACCACACTTGGTGATTGACGGGATGGCTTGGAAAAAGTTAGGTCGAAGACCTAGCTAAGCCGTTTGGTTGCATGATAAATTGGGTTGGGGCTAGCAAGAAGAGGCATGACGATCTCTCGGGTGCAAGACCTGGTGATTTGGGAAATGCACTCCATTGGTGTAAGAGTCCATAAAGAGTGTGGGTTTGGATGACCCTTGGTGTAAGTCCATGAACATCCATCCCCAAGAAAGACCCTAGTTTTGAAAATGTCATTTGATATGCACATAAATGATGGAATGAAACACTTTGGCATTGTATCGTGTAGTGGGAGTCGGTGAGGACTCGGGTTAAAGTGCATGAGTGAGTGTCATCTCATTTCATGGCATGGTATTGTTGCATTCCAACTTAGAATGCATATCCTTATAAAGAATGATTGTTTATATATTGTAGATGAATGTTGCATGAGCATGAGCATCTAAGCGGGGAGTAGCCTTTGTAGGATTTACTCTACTGGGCGTTGACTTACCTTATACGGAAAATATTTCAGGTGTAGGGTTTGCACCTGTGGATGGCTCACTTGGAGAGTATCAGGCATGAAGGGGCCGACTTGTGGCCTTATTTTGAGTTTTTGTAAAAGGTTTATGAAAACTTGGTCTTTGGCATGTAGATTATGCAAATTAATTGTAAAAGGTTTATGAAAACTTGGTCTTTGGCATGTAGATTATGCAAATTAATTGTAATCGAATATATATGGACTAATGTTAAAGTAACCTTGCATGTTTTGATATAAGTATGCGTAATTAGACCCAGTGTGGCTAATGTTTATTTATAAATGGACCCGGTGCGATCATTGTTTATATTTGGGTCTTAGATGGGTCATGTTAAGTTATATTGCACAGGTTGGGTTTTGGGTAGAACTCCCTGTATGAAGGAGACTCTGCCCAAATTTTGTTAAGTTATGGATCCCAGTAAAATGGGGCATAACGGTGTGATATCGAGCTACTCGGTATCTACGGGTATTCCGCGGGTTGATGGGTAATCAACGGACCCCCGAATTTTGGGGCGTCACAATTTGGATTAATTCAAGTGCAATGTGTGTGAAACCAAACTCCAACACAACTAGGATTCTGCTTAGTTCAAATTATTAATAAGCTTAACATGAAATTCTAATGCATTGTCTAAATGAATACATGACCGGTTAGTGAGTATCCTAATAATTTTGTTTAGACAACTCTCCGTTTCTTTTATCCCTTCTTGTCCATGGCTTCAATTAACATGATTGTGAATTTCATACCTTAACAATATTCTTCTAAACATGTTTAGTATGAGCTCTATGAGCTTTACACTTGAACAATAAGAATTAAGCATAAGAACTCTTAGCAATTTAAGTGCAATTAATTTTAGTCATTTATTTATGCCTCACTTTTTAAAATTTAGTCACATTGTGCTCTTTTCTCAAATTTGTCCTTCACCATCTTTTAATGAATTGAGGTTTAACTAACCATAAGTTATGTGTTCACCTATCACCAACACTTAGAGTCATTTAAGTTAATTAATAGTTCAAATTAATAAGACTCCTAAATATGAAGGTAAATGGTTGGCGTGTACTTGGTTTATGAATTTTTCAAAGGTAAACATTATCCAAACACGCTAGGATGAAAGAGATTTTGGCTCATGAATCAAGTACTAAGATTTATGCCACTAAATTCTCTATCCCCTAATATGACTAATAAAAATGCACATTTCAACTTTGATCTAAGGATGGAATCATTATGAAACAAACCAAAGTGTGAGTTACCATGATCAATAACAAAGAAAAAAATAAAAGAAAATATTTTTTTCTTTTTCTTTTCTAATGTTTTTTTTTATTTTTCAAATAAAAAAATACAAATAAAGATATGCATAAACATGCAATAAACAACGAAAACAAAAAAATAAAGAAATTATCATAAATACTAAAATGAATGTCAAATTTGACATCAAAACTATTTTTGGATTTTCCAATTTCTTTTGTTTTTTGAGTTTTTCAAATTTCTATTATTTTTGAATTTTTTATATAGATAATAAATCAAAATAAACAAAGAAAAATATGTATAATGTATGACTATACGTTGTTTGACGCAATGAATTAATGATCATCTAAGTCTATACTCTCACTTCTCATACTTCTTAAAAGCCATAACCTTGTTAGAAGTACTCGAGGCATCCAACTTGATTTATATGGTGAGGTTCTCAAAGTTCTCCCTAGTCACCCAAACTTATTTTCCCTTTCAAAAAACTCAGGTTAGGTCGGAGAATGAGTGGAGGACTAACTCTCTTCTCTCCAGATGTGTGTAGATCAATATTGACCCTGGGAGTAGAAGGAGTTTTATGCACTCTAACATGTGGTCCATTATTTGAGGATGCATGACTATGCTTGGACTCACAAGACCTCTCCAAAAGCTTAGAAAGATTCATATATTGATGATTCAATGCTTTAGATTGGTTGGTTAGATGCATGAGCTTTTTGTCCAAGACTTTCTTACCATGAATGCAGTTTGCACTATAGTGACCATGCTCTCCACAAGAAAAAAACACACAACTAATTTAGTTTGGGTTTTCATTTTAACTGGCTTCTTTTCATGCTTACCTTTACCATTTTTAGTCTTTTTAAGATATGTGCTTACTTGTGGGGGTGATGGGTTGGGAGGATTACCCTTCACAAATACGGTCTTAGATATAGTGGGGGTGGTGTTCTTATTTGAATAGCCTAAGCCTCTCTTGTCACCCATACTCTTCCCGATAGGAAATTTTTTATCAAGTCGTGTTTTGAGAAAGTCTTTTTTAAACCTCTTGTGATTCATGAAGGTTTCTATCAAGTTTGATAAGTTTAAACTCAAGACCCTTCTTAGACTCTAAAAGCTCTTTATTCTCTCTTAATGAAGCTCACCTTTTCATGGAGGGACTTCTTCTCCTACTTAAGCCCAACAATATGAGCCTTGGACTTCACTAAGTCCACATAAAGTGCTTTCTTCTCATCTTCACTCGTTTTGATCCTCGTCCTCAGTGAAGCAACTTCTCACTTTGTTTTAGACACTCCTCATACAATTGATTGTATGCATCTTGGAGGTCTTCAACACTTTCGGTCTCATCCTCACTCATAGACACTTCAACTGCTAAGTCGTCTACATCCACGGTGAGACTCGACGCAACTTCCTCATCTTCTCTTTTGGAAGTTTATCTTGTGCGAGGGGGAGAAATGATGTGGATCTTTCCTCACGATTATACACGTGAAGAACACGACATTACCTAGAGAAGGGTGAATAATTTTTTCGATTTTAGCTCAATCAAATACCAATTAAAATCTAATTCTATCTCAATTAGCTCTTCTCACTTGAATTTAGCAATTTACAATGAGAACAACCACCTTTACCCCCCCCCCCATGAACCCATATAGATTGATGTTGTTAATTTTAGCAATTAAACACACAAACACTCAATATTACACGGGAACCCAAATCCTAAAACTCAAATGCAACTATGGATGAAATAGATTCAATCAATCATTCATACTGATTCATAATCAAAATTATCATTTCTTTATATGTTATTTAAGGAGAATTACATTATTTTAAAACTATTAAATGAATTATCTCCTGATATTATGGTTTGACTGAATTTTTAGTGCTGCTTGATTAATTTATCAGAAAAAACATGCAAAATGAGCTAAATTGGTATACTCGGTAAATTGACCAGTCGATTGGAAATTAAAGTGAATTCAAAGAGGACCAAAGTTTCATTGAGAAAGAAGTCAACAGTCAACTCTGTTGGAAGTGGGACTTGAATCGTACGTTCCTGAATAGATGGGTGCATCCGAACACAGCTCTTTCGTCCGATTGAAATGATTGGACATTCCTTGGGATTTGAGATGATTTGACTTTGATAAAACAAACTTTCTTCATTCTGACCCATCTATAAAGATTCAAATTCCAGAGAATTGAAGTTGTTCGGATGTGGGAATGCGTGCAAACAATGAATAACAATATGGAGTGCTTCCGTTCAACGCCAATTTGTCGTCCGAAAGCGTGTATTTATTGGATCCTAAGCAGAGAGCTTGTTTCGTACAGAAGTAGCTTATCCATACGGATGGGCCTTTTGGTTTTGCATCGTGATGCTTTGACCTAGTAGGATTTTTATTGTATATCAAATCCCAAAATACCCTATGTATCGTTCCCTTATAAATACGGGAGAAGAGAGCATTGTTAGGGATCTGGTCCTTAGTTTATTTTTCAGGCTTTTGAAAGAACAACTATGTCTTGTGAGTAGTTCTCTTTTACTCTCTAGTTAAGGTAGGGTTTTGGGATTGTATAATTGTATAGGTAGATAAAATATAATTATATATGTAGAATATTTGGGTACATGAACAATCTTCGATCCCGAAACTAGAGAGTAGCCTTTTTCCCATAAGAAATTTCCATCAGTCTATAATAATTAATTACCTTAAACAACATAAACATTGTTCTTCTTTTTATCTTCCATCAATCTATTAATTCCCTAAGGATTGACCTCAAACTACCGAGTTATTGCTACACTTGACTACTTGCATTTGGTGCACCGATTTCGGAGTCAAGCATATACAAACACATAGGGTGCATGTGTGCGAACAATCATAAGTTTATATGCATAAACAATAAAGAACACAAGTGATTTGTTAACGTGGAAAAAACCCTGATACCCGGTATGCACACACCAATGAGTGTGGTTCAAACCATTAAAGATATTCAACACCAAGTTATTAGGTTGGATAGAATCACTAAAAGGTAGCCTTGCGTCTTAGGGATCCAAGGTTGTGGTGGAAGCGTTTTAGGTAGAATATGAGTTTTCTCACTCAAAAGCTAACGTCTTACCCTAGCTAAAGAAAATACAATCTCTATTTACAGGTCCAAAATAAGGGTAATCTTGGTCAACAAGAAAATTAAGATTCACGAATGACTACTCAATCGATGGGAGGGCGGTCATAGGGCAGTAGACATTGAAATGAAAATCACATTTTAAATAGAGAGTAGATCGCTTGAGCAACCTTAGGGACCGCTCAAGAGACCCCAGAGGGCGAGCCTTGATCTCCTCTATTTGGTCTTTTTCCTTTTCTTCCCTAAGTCATAAAGAGACTGCTCTAGCGAAGGTTAGCAAGCATAGGCCAGTCCTTGCTGGTTTTATAAGTCTAAAACCAAGCAAAATACTTGTCATCTTGAGTACTAAAGGTGTTGTTCAAGAAGAACCCACTAATGGCTCAAACAAAGTTTTTAAAACACAAAACAGTTTAAAAAATCTTTTCATATAAAAACACCTAGGAGCCATATTAATCCCTAATTCCATTTTTACTCTAAACCTTTTAAGTCTATTAAACCATGATGCATTCAGATCTTTAATTTTTATAGCATCATGACTATGAAATTGATTGAGATTTACAATGGACTCCACGAAAATAGTCAATTACAATATTGATCTTACAACGACTATATTGAGAGACAAGGGAATCTTCTAAGCTAGAGAGAATAGAGACATTTATGAGATATCAGAAGGTGTGATTCAATATCTAAACCAAGTGTTCATCATGAGAACCCTATATTAACTCGAACAGACTAGGTATGCTTTATGGATAACAAACTAGGTTAATATAACAATAATTGGTCATAGTTGAAATGAACAATCTCATTGTCATTGCATTTGCAATTTTAGTTGTCTATGTCACATCCTGCTTAATCATCATTTTTTTGTTTTAGATTCTGTGAATTGTGTGATGAATATTTTTTTAGGTAATGATGGTGTGTGAAATGGAAAAGTATAAATTTGGGAGGCTGAAGAACTCTCCTATGGTGTGAGTGAGTGAGTTGAATGTGAGTGTATGAATGCTTGAAGTTGTCAAAAACACAAGGGAAGTGAGTGGTTCACCAAGCTGACGAGTTAGACTAGTTCACTGTAATGGAGTCTCTAACTATTTGGTTTGTATTACTTAGAGAAGAAGACTGTTACAACTTTTTTGGAGGTTACAATTGCACATTCTTTGGGCAAGGTAAGGGTTTGCTTATTTATACTAGAGTAGTGTGATCCTCAAGTAATGATGGGAGTGGTCCCCTTAGTTGGTTAGGATTTTGGATGGGAAAATTTGGTCACTAGAGAATATATTTCCCAAGTGTGATGTGACATTCTAGAAGTTGATGACGTGACATTTTTAAGATAAATTCTTTATCCCTTAGATACAATCCGATGATGCAATTCCTCTCCTGTCCTTTCCTCCACTGTAGGATGGGCTATTTCAGGTATACTGAGCTCGTTTGATCAAAGCCGAGCTGGTTGAAGGTCTAACTAATCTTGCTTCTTGCACCATAGGTCAGTCAACCCAATAATCAGGTCAACTGGCATTCTAACTGTGCTTCAGACTTGCTTTCGGTATGAATTTGATCTTGTTATCATCAAAGTAATAAATTTTGTACTTGACTTGAAAGACCCATGTACCCCGCTTAGGTCTGTCTTCAAAATTTGGACATTGGTTTGACAATTTTCATGTTGATTAATCACAAGCAACAGTCGTGTTTTTTGGACAGATTAAATAACCCAAGGATGACCCTTTATTGTAGCAATAATGATATGTGAATCACCTTTGTGTATTATTTTATCTACACCATTTGATGTGACATAATTTCAACCTTTAAATGTTCAATGAATTCAATAGAACTTACTAATCTAATAGTTTATATTGAGATGGTACGCAAAGGTGGAGCAAAAAGATGGTATGTATAACATTATTGTTATTGTAAAGTATACATTTGAATTAGCATATGTGATACGTCACATCCCAAACTTTTGTTTTGGCGTAAGCTGCCTTTTTCACTTGAAATTGATGAGGATACCTAATTTGGTGAGTTTGGAAATATGATTGAAGATTCATCAAAGACATCACAGAACAAGGTAGACCAGTTTAAAGAAAAAGGTTGAAGAACGGAAGATCAAATTTTCTTAGTTGGAGGTTTTAAGCAGATTGGATCTGAAATAAACACTTTTGCTATCTTCAAAATGTTCTAGGAAATTAATAATTTATTATACAAAATCATGATCCAAATGCAACCAACTCTCCTAGTTACTTCGTTTTATTAAGCCAGTTTGCAAGTTTTAACTATACCAAATTCCCAACGATTTTATGTGTTAGTTTGAAAATTTTCATTTGTGACAATTTTCTTTAATTTTGAATCGGTCCCAAGAACAAAACTCAGTGTCATGTCGTGGCCAAAGCTGCTTATCGAGAAAATTTTATTGTTTGGACCCTCAAATCATTATTTTTTTTGTCTCGTAAATACTTTTTGAAGTCACATTTAATCTAGCAAAATTCACATTTACATTCTGACAACTATCGATTTTATAACTATCTTTGTAATTCCAGAATGTTTCAGTTTATGCTACAACCTATTATTTGGCTATACTTATAAATGATATGTCTTTCCTTAGTCTATAAGGCTATTTTGCAATACTTTATTTTTGGTAGTTTTGTTAATTGCAAGTCGGTGCAAAGAATAAAAAACGTTACCATACTTCAACTTAAGTCGTTTTTTGGGCAAATTCGATTATCCCGACTCTCAATCTCACGTGTATAGGAATTAACCTCTAACTAATTTGGATTTAAATTCTACCACCTTTCTTAGATTCAAAATGTGTTTTGATTTTATTTTATTAATTTTTGCTAATGAACCGGTCCAAGGGACAAAACTCATCCGAGACCTAAGTTCGTTTTGCAGCTTACATTGTTTAGGCCCTAAAATCAGTAATTTTGTCCTTTTATGAAAGTTAGGAAATCCCCTACTTATTTCAAAACTACTCGGATTTAACTAATTTTCTCTTTCAAGATTTTTCAATTTTAGTAATTTTCATGAAATTCAAATAGGCTCACGGTACAAAATTCAAACTCACCCCTACATCGTGACCTTACTCATCTTATGGGCATATTCCATTAGTATGCCCTCAAATCTCTACAAAATGTTGACCTGAATTCCATCAACTATCTTAGTATCTAGATGATTTGTTTGTAATTGTTTTGCATTTTATGAGGTCACTTTGCAATTTATCATCTATGGTATTTTTTCGCTAATTCTAAAGTGGTCGAAAGAACCAAACTCGTCGACCTGTCTCAACCTAAGTCTTTTTTAGGCAAATTGTATCGTTTAAGCCTTGGAATAAGCAAAATTTGTTGTTTTAGGGAAGATTTAAGAAATTAATAATTTATTCTAAAAACTTCAGATTTAAATTAGCTAAACGATAGTCTCTGCGAAATGAATAAACCTCTGGTGGCAATTGCAAGAATGATTTACAATGATATGGGCCAGGCAATTCACTTGAGGCTTAATCTCATCCAATTATGAGCCTTAACATTCAATGAAAAGGTATTTCAGAGTGAGTAAATATTTAGTTTAAGAAGGATATCACGTTGATATCATCGCGTGATATTATTACTATTCAATAATAATTTAAGAAATGGATAAAATCAATCTCATCTTTGTGCATGGGGTAATTATTTTTTTTGGTAGTCGTGGGTAATTATTGCCAGACTAAGGGTAATCTATGTCTCAAGACATGGTGCAATATAAGTGAAAAGTGATGGATTTAAGGGAGGGGGAATTCAATGTGAAATAATTTTGAAAGAAATATTGATGGCAGTTGGATGAATTTATTTGAAATCGTCGAATGGACTTATTAAAATCTGTCATATTTTATATTATAGATAGTTGATAGTTACTATATTATGTAGAGGGATAATTAGATGAGGATTTACTAAAGGGTAGTGGGGGCAACTGTCCCAGTGCAGTTTTTAAATTTTTTTGGAAGTTTCATATTTTTTATAAATTTATTAGTTATTGTCTGCGTCTAAAGGCACAGTGTAATAAAAAATAATAAAAAATAAATAAATTTGTATTCATATCTAAAATCAAATCACAAACATAATTAAGAGATAAAGGAATTTAAGCATCGATTTGTAGTGAGAGTGAAAAGTGGTGGACGACAGTGATGTTGGTAGGAGACGGTGATGGTTGGGGTGGATGGCAATGATCGTGGTGATAGCGAGGGTGGTGGTGGTGGTGGTCGCAGTGGTGGCGGTGGCGGTGGCGGTGATGGTGGCGGCGGCAACGACAATGGTGGTGATAGAAGTAGTGGTAGAACGGTTTCAAATACTATTATTTTTTTAAAGTACATGTAAAAAGCAATTTTTAAAAGTATTTTTAAAAAATCACTTCAAACACATCCTTAGGGACCTATTTTTCCTATTAAATTTAGAGTATTAATATTAACCGTTAGATTAATTTTAAAATAAAATTTAAAGCGATCTCAACTGCTAAAAGAAAAAGTCATTTTGTTTATGTTTTGAGATTTGAATTGTAAGCTACTTTATTATATAGATAAGTTATCAAAATTTGCCTCCACTAAAAAATTGTATAAATTATTGCTATGTTTATATTTCAATAACACTTTTAGGGTCTAAAAATCTAAATTAATTTATTGACCTAATAATATGTTAAGTGGTATGATGCCAAAGAATAAATCCAAAAGTAATCATTTGAATCATACTATTTTAACATCTTCGTTGTCACTTTATGTCAACAATTTATGGTAGATATTTAGACCCAATATCTTTGTTTCATGTATTTTAGTAAACAATTTGATTCTTTCATGAATTAAAAAATAAACTTAACCTTCTTTCATATGATTTAATATCAATACCCTACCTTTAGTGTCTCTTTTATCTCGAATTCTTCATTTTTCTTATGTCAAATCTATAAAAATCGAAAAAATTTGAAATTTTTTGAAAAATGGCAAATTATTTTGCCATGATATTACGAAATTAAAATACGCATTCTCTATAACTTGTATGACACAACGGACTTCGTCGTTGGATTCGTATCGCCAAATCTAGTCAGCCAGACTAATTTCGTCAAATTCCGAGATAGTCGAATTTTTCACGTTTTATGAGACGACAGGGTGGCGGATGACCTCCCAAAAGTCTCCAAAAATAAAAATTTTAAAATTTCCTTATAATTGAATTAAAGTTCAAATAAAATTAATTTGAACTTAAACCGGGATGTAATAAATTGTTTCGAGGCAAAAATTGATCTGAGAAGGAGTGAGCGTATGGCTCGATGTGAGCCAAGTCTTTAAAATTATAAATAGGGGCTAAATATCTGAAAATTCAAATATTTTTACCCTATTTCAGCTGATTCAACGTGTGAGAGAGAAAAAGGGAGAAAAGTGAGGTTTCAAGTCTTCTTTCGCCGATTCTCGAAGTTCTGTCAATCGAAATCCGTTGAGACAAGAGCTAAAGTCGATCATGTCGACGAGAGCTACGCAACCACACCAAAAAAGAGAGATTTCACCAAAGATCCAAAGAGAAAATTTTGGGAAATCAAGAGCTTTGGGCTTGTTTGGTATTCTTGAGGTTCTCCACATTTCAAGTGAGGTAGGGTTTCTCCTACTTTGGTTTATTTCAACCTTATGGTGTCCATGAGTCAAGTGTTGGGTGTGTATCTATATATATGTGGACCTATGTGTGTGTGTATATATATATATGGTTATGAAAATGAGAAAACAAGTCTAGAAAAGACTTAAATCAAATTCTAGCTTGAATTTGATATTAGAATTCATGTATGTGATTTCTTGATGCTTGATGATATGGGGCAAATTTGTGTAATAACATGATATTCTTTCCTTGAAGATGTTTGATTAAATTCCTTGAAGGTGTAATAACATGATTGGTGCCTAGAAGGTGTTTGATTAAATGTCTTGAATAAGTGCGGTTATTTTAATGTAATTGAAATCACATGTTGGGGCTTTGTTGATAATATGTGAACATGTGCTTTATGATATGTTAGCATGATGATTGTTTATGAAAATTATATGCATATGATATAAATTTTCATGGGATATGATGATATGTGGTTGATATAGCTCATTTGGCATTCATTACTATTGAGCATCATATTGACATCACATTCATGGGCATATGAGTGTGGGTGTGAGTGTACATGATTAACCAAATGCTACTCTTAGTATTTGATAAATGGACTCAGAAGAATGAGATTGAAAATCCCATTAAGTTGCATGATTGCATGAAAATTGGGTCGGGGTAGCAACAAAGGAATGGAAAATCTCTCTGGTGAGAGACCCGGTGAGTGGATACGTACTCCTTTGATATAAGAGTCCATAAAGTGTGTCGGTGTATGCGAAACCGTTGGTAGATGTCCATGAATTTCGTGTCGGTTGCGTGCCGTTGGTGTAAGTCCATAAATGTCCAACCCAAGAAAGACCCTAGAAGTGTAAATGTCATTCGACGTGCAACATGGATGACAGATTCATACACATTGGCACTTGCATGTGTTGAGGAGCTAGGAAGGGCTCGGGTTGAATTGTGTGAGTGAATTTCATCTCATTTCACAACATGATATGAAGAATTCTAACATTGAATTCATACACTTGTTTGGAATTGATGGATTGTTGAATATGGCATGTGTGCATTCCATGTGCATCTAGGTGGGGAGTAGCCTCTGTAGGAATTATTTTACTAAGCGTGTCTCACCCTATACAGGAAATATTTCAGGTGTGGAGTATACGCAAGTGGACGGATCTCATTTGGGCACTCAAGAGTGAAGAGGGGCCGACATGTGGCATTTTAAACCATATTTTGTAAAACATTGTGAAATGGATGTTTTTGACATATAAATTTATGTGAATGAATGTAATAGAACTTATAGGTAACAAGTTTTATGTTGAAAATATTGTATATCATGTATAGGATGATTGTGGAAGGGTTTGGAATGAGTTTGAAATAAAAAATGGTTGAAATAGGCAAAAATCGGCAGAGTGTACCGGTACGCCGTTGTCCAGAGAATTAACCGTACTGATACGCGTGTAGGTACATTCAACTCTAGTGAACAAATCGTACTGGTACAGTTTCAAAAATTTTAAAATTTTAAAGATGTTTTGTCATCCTTTCAACCTAGGTTTTCCTTCCCTGCAATGATACACATGGACATTAAATGAAGTATATTGAGGCACATTGGGCCTCGATTGGATTAAATGATTAAAGGAACATGAGTTACACGTGAGGGTTAAAATCCCGATTACGGGGATGCGATTGACGTGGTGTCGGGTTATGCGACATCTATGGATATTCCCGCATTGATGGGTTATCAAGGGTTACTAAAGGACCTCTGAATTTTGGGGTGCCACAAAGTTAACGATTATTATCACTCAAAATCTATTAGAAATCGAGATAAATTTGCTAGTTGTCCTTTGACTGTTCTTGTTAATTTTCTCCCTCGAACAATGCTCTCTTGATAATTGAATTCTTAATTTTTGCTTTTTTAAAAATTAGAATCTAGTGTTTAAAAATTGATTGCAATAAAGTATATTTTCATAATACATCGTTTCTGTTGATTGGTTTTCATTATGATTTATCTTATGAATAAGTGACAAGTTGCCCCACCACAAAAATATTTTGCCTCCACCCCTAAAGATAGTTATTAAATTGTGTGAGTTCCACTTTTTAATTTATCAACATGATGATACCACGTGGTGATACTATTTGTAATCACCTTTACATTGAATTTTGCTCCATCATCGATATCTCTTTAGTGAAATAAAAACACATAAGGGAGAAGTGATGGATTTTTTTTTGTGGGGGGAGAAATTCAATGTGAATAGTTTTAAGAGAAATGTTGGTGACTGTTTGATGAGTCTATTTGAGACCGTCAAATAAGTCTATTGAAGTATGTCATGTTTTATATTATAGATTTGTTTCTTTGACAAACTTATAACATTCAAATTAACAATAAATAATTTTGCCGCAGCCGAAGATTAATCAAAAGAACAATGTTATATGAACTTAATTTGGGGACTTAATTAGAGACCTAATTTAATGAAGTCATTGTATACGTTGTAAGTTTTAATGTTAGATGAAACTCGTTTTCGATGCAATGATTACATTGAATTAAATCTTCAAAATAGGTCCAAATAACAGTTCCCTAATCAAAAGCCTTTCAAGTCACTAATTACTTCCAATGTCATATGTTTTTAGCTGGGGGATGCCTGTCGGTTTTAATAACGCCTGATTATGTTGAAGCATTGTAAGAAGTGTGATCAATGCCTTAATTCCCTATTCTCATCCCACTTAGCAATCTATTATCTAACCCCTCTTCACCCCCACCCCCTCATCATTCTCGTTCGAGTTTAATACAAATTTATTTTTTTGACAAAAAATGTTGTTTCGCTTGAAGAAAAGTACTCAAAAAAATTTCCAATAAAATGATACACATTTAAGCAATAAAAGGTATGTATGTGATTAAGCTTGGCAGAAGATGGAAAACTTAGAGAGGAAAAATAAAATGCAAATAAAAAATTTAGGGCTCGTTTGGTAACGTTTATAATTTTAATTTTTTAAAAAATAAAAACAGAAAACGTATTTGGTTGCTTTTATAGTTGAAAAAAAATTGAAAATAAAAACAAAAAACTCATTTGAATGAAATATGTTTCAACTAAAGTAATTTTGGTGGTAAATGAAATAATAAGTAAATAACCGATCATAATGAATACATGAATTTATGAACTAATGAAAAATCCGTACAGGGACCTAAGTTCAAATGAAAAAATAATAGTTAAATGTAATGTTCACAAGATTGATATCATAAATAGATTCAAGACATTTCTTCAAACAAGAAAAGTTTCACATTTTTGACACAAATACAAAGTCACTAATAGGTGCATGCTGTCAAGCTCATCGATGATGGTAGAAAGATTGGTTAAGTAAAAAAAAAAAATTGGTTAAGTCCAAAAAAAAATTGGTTAGGTCGAATTCGATTGTGTGATTTCACTTTGATCACTATATGTAATTTTGAAGCATGATTGTTGTGTACTATACCAAATATTATGATGTTAGTTCCTTTAATATTTCTACCTTTGTGTATGTTGTGTGTGTGTACTCAAGTTTAGGACTCCCCACATTTTTACAATTTCTAATGATTTCTTCTTATTGTAAAAATATTCCACTCAATGTACTACACCATTTGAATCTATCATCCCGATTAGTAAATGACACCAATCATATGTTCCCATGCCTAAAAAATGTAAGTTAAGTTGTGCCTAAAATGTATTAATCGTCAGAAAGAATTATAGAAGAATCATTTACAACCAAATTTCTGAGTTGAATAGCACAAATTAGGTTTGTTCAATTGAATATAATGCAAAAATAAAAAAGAAGATTGATATATGTTGCGGTGTTCAAAGGTAAAAGGCAGCATTGACATTCAATAATGAATATCTAGAACTACTCAAACTGAGGTTTTGTGCTTGCCCCTCTATGAATATCTAGAACTACTCAAACACGGGTCTACGATTACTAT
>CM042198.1:11574270-11590505 GCA_023539305.1 Ilex asprella
TATACATATAGATTTAATAAATAATTTTTGGCAAAGAATTTTATCGGCACATCTTTCCTCTTATTATCTTATTTGTTTTTCCTTCGACAAGGTCCATACAATTTGGAGTTCAACTCCATTACCACCAAAATCGTCAATACAAATATAAATTGACAAAGTACTAATACAATGAATAATCAACCATTATAATTCTTGAATAATGTATCTACGATAGAGGAAAAATGACAAACAAAAAAGTGAAGAGAAATTTGAAATAGAGCGCAATTTAGTTATCCTTTTCCACCCAATAGTCCCCGGAATATGAACCAATTCTAGACCAAATTGCGTAGAAGTGTAACCTATGGCTATGATTGCAAAATTAAGTTTGCTGAACTCATTTTTAGATGCCAATTTTAATTTAGAACATTGAGTATTATTTAAAAGTATTAAATTTTTGAAACAATATTTTTTATTTAATTTAATTTTTTGAAGGATTAAAATGGTATAACAACATCAAACTTTTTTAATTTCACAAACATAAAAATTAAAAATCAGGGTATGAATAATTTCTTTTGGTTTAAGAGACCAACATTGCTAGAGAATGTAAGTATTTGGATAGTAAGGAGTGAATATCAAGTTTACAAGAAAAATTAACACTTACACATGGAAAAACTCATTGCTAAAAAAGAAAAACACAATAAATAAAGGTATAACTGAAATCAATGGACCGAAGACCCTTATAATATGACTATGAGCATCATTATAATTAAACTAGAGGGTAATCCATGTCTGAATGCTTGATATAATGTGAAAGATTTTGATAGAGATTGTTGGTTATCGGTAGATGAGCCTATTTGAAATCGACATATAAACTTATTGAAACATGTCATATTTTTATATTACACATAATGACAATGAAACACTCAAAAAATTTGAATTTGAAGATAATCATCCACATACAATAGTGGTCTTGATTTGATATTTGATTGATCGAAATTTAAGAACTTAATCAAATGGAGACGATGGAAAGTGTCATATCAAATTAATTGGGTGGATTATTCGAACGACAATGGCAATGGTCCTACCGAAATAATACGATCTTTATGTAAATGCCAAATGATGAAGGTATCAGCAAAAGAAAGTCCAATAAAAGGAAAGAGGGGAAGGGAAGAAAGAAAAAGAAAAGAAATGAGACATCATACAAGTAGAACGTAAGAAGCATGCCGGATTCGAGGAAAATAAATTGATCAATTGGAATAATAAATCCAAAAAATAATAGATGGAGTAGTGTTGTGATTCTTTTGTACGATGAACAATCAACAAAACAAAATAATAAAAAAAATAATAAAAAAATTTATGTGGTTCAATAATTTGTCTACATTCACGATTTTAGGACGACTGCTTTGTTTTTATTTCACACTGAATTAGAGTTACAATTTAACTTACATATGTTATAACTTAGGGTTAACGTATCAGGTTAAACGGGCTAAAAATAAATAAAGTCGAACACAATATATTTAATATACGAGTGAAAAATATCTACCCGTATAGCACTCGTTTAACCCATTTAATTCAAAAGTATTTGGTTTGTCCCATTAAGTCTTGAAATCATCTGTACGGTGTTGATTTTGTACTCTTGACTTTGGTTAATGAAGAAACAAAGCTTTAGTTTGCTTATCAGCTTAAAAAAAACAAGAGAAAAAGGCCTTCAGTTAGAGTTTTGAGTGTCTAACTGTTCGTCTTCGTAGAGAGGGAGAGAGAGAGAGAGGGGATGTAGTTCAGCTGGCTTCATGCTTCAACCATCGAGGCTAAAGGCGCAACGTCGCAATTCGCAACGAAGAACAAGAGAAGACAGAGCTAGGGTTTGAAATTACGAAGACTTGTTTTTAGTTTGAGTTATATATTTTTTGGGGTTGTCACTAAAAAAAATTATTATTCTGACTAATTTTTGAAAATAATTATTAATTTAATATTATATTAATTTTATTTAAATGAGTAAACAAGTTGACATATCTCACTTGAATATGATTTGTTTATTAAAAATGTCTAACAGGTCAACCCGTTTATCACCTAAGTCCGATAAGACATCACTCAAACTTGCTTAACTCCGTATCTATTTGTGTTGGTTAATCGTTTTGTGTCAAATTTTGACAGACCTACTTATAACTCTAATTTGCTCACTGCTTGGACAACCGGTCCATTATCCCCTTGAGTATGGTGTAACAACTCATATTCTCCCTTGAGTTTGTTGTAACTATTCATATTCTGAATATGAATCACATATCCCAATAAATAAAATTGAATGGTGTGAGATCTATTATATTTTTTTTCCTATTTTTTAATAAATTATTTATCATAAATTCAAAATGAGAACTATTGTTTGTATATAAGTGAATTTCTTAAATGCAAAGAATGGGAAGGTGGCATGAATGACAACCTTCGAGTCTCCTTTACCGCACCACAATTCCATCATGAATTTGATTTCAGTGAATGCCACTGAAGCTAAAAACATATACAAACAATTAATAATAATAGAAGACTATTATCATGAAAATTAAAATTAAAATTTTTATGTGTTTAGTTAGCATAAAAAAATGATAGAAAACATAATTTTTTTCATGCTTAAATTTTCTCATAAATAACCAACTTTTTTTCTTGTAAAAAATTCAAGGAAATGCAAGAAAATTGTGATCTATAACTAACTTCTTATTTTACTCTTATTTTTCTTAAAATATTTTATCTGTTATTAATTTTAAAAAATTTTGATATAAATTTGATTAATTATATAAGTTGGCTCAAATACCTTTGTATTAGTGATTGTCTTAAAATTAAGTTTCGAGCTATTTTCAAAAAAAAAAAATTAACATTCAATTATAATTACATATTTTTTTATTTTTAGACCAATTTAATATAATTAAGAGTAATTTATAAAATTATAAAAAATTTATTTTAACTTTTATTTCTTTTAAACAATAAAATGAATTATTTTTTTAAAATTTTCGATAAATCTTTCATTCTAACCAAATATATGTATAAAAATATATATTTTTTTATTATTTTTTATTACTTCACTTCACTTTCTATTATTTTTACTTTCTATCTATTTTTTTCTCTCTAACTAAACCAACCTAAGGGACCAAATCTGTCTGCTGCCGGTAATTTCGTTGATCAAATCCAAAAGTATGTCGAACGGTATTGGATCCCAAGTACAGGTAAGTATATAGCTAATATCTTTATTATTTCTTTATTCACTCTTAGCTGTTTATTCTTATTTATTCTGTATAAACTGAAGGGAAGGTGTAGGCCCATTAATGAATTGAATTTTAACCTAAATATGACTAGTCGAAGGTGATGGTGTTACTTCACGCAAATGAGCAAATAGTGAGATTGTAATTATGAGATTGACTCTAAGCTATTGGACTCGGGGACTGGGTGATAGATACAGTGATGATGTCGGGTATAATATGTGCAACACAGAAAAACTATAGTGGTTCACCGGTCTAAAGAGCTCGCTAATCCACTTTTCAATAGAGACTCTTACTCCCTTTTTCTTTATTGATTATCGAGAGACTTTACAGTACAATGTGGAAAAAATTAAGGTTTTGCCTCTACAAGGGAGGCGTCATACATTATTTGTAGGGTTGTTCTCTATTCTGTGGGATCTCTATCGAGATCCTTGTCTTTCATGTGTGGAATCCTCCTTGAATTTGGAAGAGGATCTTGGTTAGTTGAGAATTTAATCCCTTGTTTTTAGCTTTCTATTTCTTCGGGGATGCCTGCTATCATTCAACTGTTCCCTTTTTCGCTATTGCTATGCCTGGAGGGACTCTAGCTCTGCTCCTTTGAGCTTTGTCGGTCTGACCTGACCTCCTAGTCTGACCTCCGGATCTGAGCTCACACTTGAATTTGATTTGGGTATCATCAGTTGCCCTCCATCTTGTGCCCCAAGCAAGCTTGGACAGGGGCTGAGCTGCTTTAAATCCGGGCTAGACCCGTACATGACAGACCTAGACTTGCACGTGGAGTTGTCTTTTGATGGTTTTCTGCAATCATGACTTTCTTGATTCCCACGCACATTTCAGCATATGTCTTTCAAGCTATAAATGCCCAAACGGCTACTAAAATCGCATTTCTTCCACCGTTCAACTTTTTTCTTCGATCTTCTCTTCTCGGTCTCTTGGCTTTCGGGTTTACAGTTTCCGATTTCTTACCCAAAATCAAGCTTCCTGGGTTCTACTCGAAGACTCCCGTTACTCTTTTCCGTCGATTTCTCTCTAGGTTGCGATTCATCATTCTTCTCAGGCTAGGTACATTTCTCGTTCTTTCCACCTCTTTTTTCGTACTTGATCCCTCAAGTTCGAGGTGGTTATTACATTTCTAGGCTTTTCGCTTATTTTACTTCTGGAATCGGGACTACTGCTTGTCTCCTCTTCCCTTATTTGTAGACTGGGGCTCTATTGTGCGAATCCTCGGCGTGGGGAGCTACTGTGCTGACCTGAGGGTTATTAGAGAGTTCTTAGTCGGTGTTCCTCCTCTTTACCGTTCTTTCAATCTCCCTTTCTCTTGTCCAATCATGTCCACTTCCTCTAGAACCATTCCTTCCTCCGTTTCCCTCTTAGGAGATAGGTTTGCCAAGGAGCACGTCGACTTAGGGGAGGTGGGGGATAAAATTGACAATTTTGCAGGTGTCAACTCTATTGACACTGGGGTAAATGTTGAGGATCCTCCCTCAACTCCGCCTCCAGTGCCCCCAAAGCCTATCAAGGGTAATACTAAGGTAAATGGCATAGGAATCTCAGGCAGTGCTGAGGGCACAGGAGTTGCTTTCAGAGCTGTGAAATGTGTGAGTTCTAGTGACCTCACCCCTTCTGCCCTAAAGGTTCTTAGTACCTGTTTCGGTTTTCCCCCTGGGGTTCAGTACTGAAGTCTAGATGAGTTCAAGTTCATAAGAAGGTTTGCTTCTTCCAAACCGCCTTTGAGAATGGTCTACGCTTTCCCATACATCCTTTTATCTAGGGTGTTCTACAATATTTCAATGTTTGCCCAGCTCAGCTCTCTCTCAACTTTTTTGGTGTTTTTGCTGGTCTTATTCAAGAAACACAAACTTGGAGTTCCCACCATTCCTTTACTATTGGAACTTTTCAACGTAAAGCACATTGCTTCTGAGGGTTTCTTGTATATTTCTAAGCGCATAAAGGCCCAAGTATTCATAACTGACCTCCCAAGCTCTCATAAGGGCAGGAAAAAGCACTTCTTCTGTGTGGGTGGCTCACAATGGGAGTGTAACCCCGCAGATAAGACTAACACTCTCTCCATTCCTAGGGTCTGATCTGTCTCTGACAACATGGGTAAGTCCCTACTTGAGTTAGTTGAGATCGAGTAAGTGGGTTGTCTTGCTGATTTTGCTTTTCTTGTGTTGTTTTTTTAGGTGTTCGACTTGAACTCAACGCTGAGGACGAGCGTGTGCTGCTAAAATTGGGGAAGTGTAATTCTGAGAAATATTCTGAACTCATCAGGCCTTGGGTTCTTGTGAAGCAGGGATTTAGCCCCATGAGGTGAGGATCGAATCTCCTATCCCGATCTCTGCTGTCGACCCTAAGGATATGGCAGGTAACACTCCCTTTTAATTTTCTCTTCTCTTCCTTGTTCTCTACGGTGTTTTGGCTTTTTGCCTCTCTCCCTTCTTGACTCATATCTTCTAAATTTTCAGGCTCTTTCTCGATGAAGCTCACTCAAGAAGAGCTCCAGGCAAAGATTGGTCAGATAAAGAAAAGTGGAAAAGACAGCAAACGAAAAGCTAAGGTCGGTTCTGGGAGTAATCCAGCCTCCCAAGCTAAGTTTCAAAAATTGGGCGTGCCCTCCTCCGCTTCGATTTCGACTATCAAAATCCTTGCCTCATCATCAGGCGCTGCGCGGGTCAGGGTGACCTTCTCTCCCCCAGGGGATCAGCAAGTTCCTGAGCAAGGTCAATATTCTCCCTCCTCATCTGAGGTTGAGCAAGCTTTGGGGTTGGTCACCCACCTTCAACCCGACACCATTTTCTACAGTCCTTCTGGGAAAATTCTCTAGTCATCTTTAACGAGGCCTAGGACTAAGAAAGAGGAAAATCCCAAGGTGGAGAAGTGTGAGAGCTCCTTCCTTAAAAACACTGAGCTTGTTGCCGAGACCATATCTTCTGTCCTCCTATATTTTGACATTTAGAAAGTCTCCTCTATGTCTCTTGAATAGTCCTTCAGCTTAGCTCTCTAAGGAACAGCCGTTGTAAGTCCTCATATTTTCATGTGGCCCCTCGCCCTTGTAGTTTCATGCTAATCCTCCTTTGTTTTTCTTCTTTCTCCAGCTGGCTATCTATGTGAAGAGCTTGATGGGCAAGGCCCAATCTTCAAAGAGCTCTTCCAAGGCTTTGAAGGCCTACGAGCTCAAGGTTGTCAAACTATCCTTTGACAATGATGACCTTCGAGCTCAAGTGCACGATCTTCAGGAAAAAATGGAGAGGCAAACTTCTACCTCTAAGAACTTAGAGGTGGCGAGAGATAAAGCTGAGGAGAGAGAAAAGAAAGCAATGGACGAGCTTAGAATGGCTAATGAGGAGCTCAAGCTTAAGACCGAGGCTTGGGTCAAGGCCAGTCAGGAAGCCTTTGATGCACAAAGCTCCCTTAAGAGTCTGAAAAGGGAATACGTCACTCTATCCGAAGCTAATGGTACCCTTTGCAGTGAGCTCGAAGCTTAAAGATGGCGTCCTCACCAAATGGGTAACTGGATGGCTTGCTTTTCAACATAAGGTTGAGAAAGCCTATCCAGACCTCGCTTTCGACTTTGCTATCCCAACTGATGAGGAGTTGGAGGAGTCCGATACAGAGGTAAGGAAGGCACCTTAGATCTCTCTATTTCTGGTGTGATTTCAGAAGGTGTTGAGATTCTTATTTCTCCTGCTAGAGTCTTAGTCCAGGATGCTTCTGCTGCTCTCCATTTTGGGACAACTTCTGCTTCTAAGACTACTGAGCTCCCAGCTACTTCCACCATTGTTCCTACTATTGTTTCTCTCTCGGCTAACCTCATAAATGAGACCCTTGCTAAGAGTTTTCCAATAATTGGGGTGGAGGTTCCTATAACGGGCACCCCTGAGAGCTCTTAGTTTTTACCTCCTTTCGCTAAAGGCTCTTCTGCTGAGCTGTAGAGTCCTTCCTTTACACCTTATTCAGAAACTTAAGGCCTTTTCCTCTTTTTGTAACTCTGCCTTGAAATTCTGTATGTTTTGACTCTAGTTGTGTTCTGAAATGTGACTTTTTGTAATTTTGATCTAAAATTCAATATGCTTTGACTCTGAATGTAATTTGAACTGCAACTTTTGTTTTACCAATGTAACTTCAATTGGAAACGTAATCCTGTTTTTCCTTGCTTTATGTTCCCCTTCTTTGCCCTCTTTTTCTTCGAGGAGGCCCCTAGCTCTCCTCGAGGCAAATGGTCAAGTAAGTTTACCAAGGGCTTCGCCAAGAGCTTCTATGACTTTTCATGTTGTGCTGGATCTCCCTTAGCTTGCTAAGTGAGAGGAATGATTGAAAAATATCAAGGGAGTGTCAAGGTTTGCTGACAGTAGGGGTTTTTCAGAGCTCCTTTGGTGAGACGTTGGTGGTTACGCTTCCAACTGATGATGAACTTGATATTCCTTGCCACTATGAGAGGCTCGCTGATTTGACAAAAGGAGTAAGTAACTTGATGCATGAACACTCTCAAGAGGAGAACTCTGACGAAAACACCAATATGATCTCAGTCAGTTTGTTAAGAAGAGCCTTGGGACCAATAGCTTATGAGCAAAGGATGGCTTGGCCGTCTAAAGAGATTAGATATTCTTTACTCTACTGCTAGAAGTGGTGATGAGGACGAGGGAAGTGTTAATGAATGGACGTCGCAATCCACGTTCTCCTTTATGCTCTAGACTGTTACCTCAACATTTGCATATTTAGTAGAATGAGGACTATTACATCTTTCAATTGCTTTCCAAAATCATAATTGTCATCATTAATTAGGAAACCCAAGAGACCGCTAAATCTGCGGTCCTTGGTTCTTTGAATCTTGCGACCGTCCATTTAAGTTTCCAAACCTTCTTAAGCTTTTTCCTCTTTGCTTTTATTCTTGGAGATTTTTATCTTTGAATGCCCCATTTCCCCTCTCCTTAGGATTACCATTGTCTTTGTCTCTTGCCCGAGAACCCTCATGGCTGCTCCCCTTTCCTCTCTTTTTCGAGACCGCACTTTCTTTGGGGTAGACTGGAAGTTTCAGTCTGGCTTTTTGGTTCCCTCTTCAATGACTTTCTCAGAACTGGATGGAATTAAAAGACGGTTCTTTCCTGAACCGAACTTTCCTCTTAGGGTTCCTACCCCGAATGAACCTCCTATTTATCTTTCTCGAGGAGAAGTTTGCATCTTTGAGGGTGTCCTGGAGATGGGTCTTCATCTTCCTATCCACCATTCCATTAGATATATCTTGGCTTATTATGGTTAGCCCCCTTCTCGTTTATGCCCCAAAGGGTGGGCCGTGCCGTTCAGCTTCTTCTTGTTTTGGCACCTCCAGGGCAACAACGGGTTCCCTATGACTACTGAATTTCTCTACTTTTATATTCTTGACGATGACGAAATTCCCTACTTTAGTTGTTTCAGGTGAAGACACCCTTTTGAGCGCCGAATGGTGCTCGACATTTCCTCTACCTCTGAGGGGTGGTCCCATCGTTTTTTCTTTGCTTTTGAGGACCCTTGGAGATCCGTCGAGGATCGTCGATGAGAGAACAGGGTTTCTCGTTCTTGGAAGAGCTTTTCTCACATAGGTTGGGGTATTGAGAGCTTTCTTAGCCATTCTTAGTTTGATGCTGTATTTTGACTTTTTCTTATCTATGCAGTTATGCCTGATCCAGATTTGCTAGAGGTTATGAGGATTGAGCAGGTACTGCAGTCGGCCCCTATGTCTTTTTCAGAGTTGATGACATTTGACAATTTTTTCTTGTTTAGTACTATGGCAGCTTCACTTGATTTCCCCTTCTAATCCAACTCTCGGGACTTTTCCCCTTCTGAATTAGAGAAGGATGAGGATGTTAGGCCATCCTCTTAAAGGTGCAAGGTGTGTGAGTCTCTCTCGTCCTCCGACTCCTTTTTTGGTGCAGTTCTACTCTCCTCTTCTGGGGCCAAACTTCTTAACTTACTTTCGAAAATAGAGAAGGAAAGAGATGAGTTGAAGGAGGAGAATGTCCGTCTGAGGGGGAAGTAGCTGTTATGAAGAAATGATTTAGGAAGAGCTAGTAACTTTTCCTAGCATTCTCTGCATCTAGGGATTATGTGGCCTTTTTGTAACTTCTTTTCAGTATACTTTTTATCTCCTTTCTTTGATGTGATGCAAACATTTTTCTTTTTTTGCAGCCTCTCTATTGTGTTTTGGTTACTTCTTGGTTCATTACTCGTACAAGCTGATCAGCTTTTCTCAATTTTATGGGCTGAAGAGTTCATCTTGATTTCATGAGTTGAAGAGCTCCTTGTGTATTGTTGAGCTCATTTTAGTTTCATGAACTAAAAATTTCATCGTAAGCTGTAGAGCTCATTTTCGTTTTATGAACTAGAGAGTTCATCGTGAGCTGTAAGGCTCATCTTCATTTTATGAAATAAGAAGTTCATCGTGAGTGGTAGAACTCATATTGGTTTTATGAACTAAAAAGTTCATCTTCGTTTCATAAGCTGAAAGGTCCATCGTGAGCTGTAGAGCTCATCTTCGTTTTATGATCTGAAAAGTTCACTGCGAGCTATAGAGCTCATTTTTGTTTTATGAACTGGAGAGTCATCTTCGTTTCATGAGCTGAAGAGCTCATCTTCGTTTTTATGAACTGAGAAGTCCATCGTGAGCTGTAGAGCTCGCCTTCGCTTTATGAACTTAGAAGTTCTTTCTGAGCTGCATTGCTCATATTCATTTTATGAACTATGCAGTTCTTCTTGTGCTACGTGGCTCTTGAATTTACCCTGAGCTACATGGCTCATATTCGTTTTGTGAACTTAGGGTTATCGGTAGCTACCTGGCTACTTAGAAACTTTTTGAGCTGTTGAGCTCGTTTATGGCTACTCAGAAGGATCTTGCTGAAATAAATGAAAGACTCACTATTCTATTGATAATAATCCTTTTACAAATAAAACTTATTGAAAAAATCTTTTAAGATGCTTCGCATTTCAAGAATGAGGTAGGATCTTCTCTTCTTCGATCTATAACTCGTAATTTCTAGGTCTTATCACCCTGGAGATTATGAAAGGTCCTTCCCAATTTGGGCCTAATTTCTCATGAGAAGGATCTTTTCTTGAGAGCAGAAGCTTCCTGAGTACCAGATCACCAACCTTGAAACTCTTGCGCCTGACCCTTCGGTCGTAATACCTTGTTGTCTTCCTCTGGTAACTCTGGATACTCTGTAGAGCTTTGTATCTCTTTTCATCCAGGAGATCAAGGTTAAGGAGAAGTGACTCATCATTGAGCTCAGGTTCTATGAACTCGGCCCTGGGATATGGGATTCCAATCTCTACAGGCGCCACAGCTTCAGTTTCGAACACCAAGGCAAATGGTGTTTTATGGATTATCGATCTAGCTGTTCTCCTATAAGCCCATAATACTTCTGGGATATGCTCCACCCATTTTCTTTTCAGAGCTTTAAGCTTGGTCTTCAAAGCTGTCTTAATGGTTCTGATTGTGACCTCTACTTGTCTGTTAGACTGTGGGTGAGCTGGTGCTGAAAAGTAATTTTTTATCCCGAGCTCAACACAGAATCCTCTGACTTTAGAGTTATCAAATTACTTCCCGTTATCAGAGACGATCGCTCTGGGGATCCCAAACCTGTAAATTATTGACTTGCATGTGAAGTTTCGAATCTTTTGTTCTGTGATCGTTGCCAAGGGCTCATCTTATGCCCATTTTGTGAAGTAGTCTACTCCAATGATGACAAATTTGCACTGTCCAATGCCCGTAAGAAGGGGTCTAAGTATGTCTAAACCCCATTGCTGAAAGGGCCAAGGGGTCACCATTGACGTTAAGGGCTCTGGTGGAGAGTGGGGAGTGTTGGCACGAGCTTGGCAGACATTGCATTTTTTCACTAAGTCTATGGCGCCTTTAAGCATGGTAGGCCAGTAGTATCTTTGCCTCAGTGCCTTACCTGCCAAAGTCTGAGCTCTGATGTGATTATCACAGACTCCTTCATGGATTTCTCTAAGCACGTAGTTAGTGTCCTCGCTTTCCATGCATTTAAGGAGAGGTGCTGAGAAACCTCGTTTGTACAGATTGCCCTGCAGAATAGAAAATCTAGCTGATCTGGCTCTCAGCTTTGCAGCTTCTTTGGGATCTTTTGGTAAGGCTCCATCTCGTAGGTACCCTAGGATGGGGTCCATCCATCTCAGCTGAGCTAAAATTAGGAGCACTTCTTCTTCCTCAGCACTTACTGATGACTCCGCTAGATGTTCAACTGGTATCAGCCTATCCAAGTTCTCTTGAGAAGTAGTTGTAAGCCTTGCCAAAGTGTCTACTCGTGAGTTCTCAGACTTGGGAATGTGTCTGATCTTAACTTGCATGAACTTCTAGATTAATTCTTGTATCTTCCTGAGGTAAAGGGCCATTTTCTCACCTTTGGCCTCATAGGACTCTTCTATCTGCTTTACTAAGAGCTAGGAGTCACTGAAGACCTCCAGCTGCTCTACTTCCATCGAGTAAGCGAGGTTGAGTCCTGCAATGACAGTTTCATACTTTGCCTCATTGTTTGAGGCCTTAAACCCAAACCTGAGAGCGTATTCGACGTCTATCCCATCTAGAGAAGTTAGAATTAGGTTTGCCCCACTTCCTTGAACATTGGTAGCTCTATCTACTGAGAGCTTTCACATGGAGAGGTCAGGTACTAGTTGTGTTGCCTTCATCCCTATGGGTGCTGCTGTTGTAAATTTTGCAATAAAATCTATCAAAATCTGCCCTTTAATGGCAGTTCTTGGCTTATATTTGATATCAAACTCACTAAGTTTTATAGCTCACTTAACTAGCCTTCCGGAATACTCTGGTTTATACAACACTTGATTCATCAGCTGATTTGCTGGAATCTCAATAGTATGAGTCTGAAAATAGGGCCTAAGTCTTCTAGTAGTTGTAACAAGAGCTAAAACAAGCTTCTCTAGCTTAGGGTATCTCTCATCTGCCCCCTCAAAGCTCTGCTACAGTAGTAGATGGGTTATTGAGCTTTGTCTTGCTCCCTTACTAGCGCTACGCTGGTTGAGAAGTCTAAGACAACTAAGTAGAGAGTAAGTACTTCTCCCTCCAATGGACTCACTAGAACAGGAGGTGAGCTCAGATATCTCTTCAATGCTTTAAACGCTTCTTCACAGTGTGCATCCTATTGGAATGTCTTCTTTAAGATTTGAAAGAAAGGTTGACATTTATCACTTGATCTAGACACAAAGTGACTCAAGACAGCTATTCTTCCTGTCAGTCGTTGAATCTCTCTTGTGTTAGATGGTGGCTGCATATCGAGTATTGCTCTAACCTTTTAGGGTTAGCTTCAATTCCTTTGTTGTTGACTATAAATCCTAGGAATTTTTCCGCTAACACTCCAAAGGCACATTTCGCTGGATTGAGCTTCATCTTATACTCCTTAAGGACTTGGAACGATTCTACTAGATGTTAGATGTGGAACTCTGCCTTCAGTGACTTTACTAGCATATCATCAATGTAGACTTCCATGGATGTCCTGATTTGCCTTTGGAACATCCTATTCACCAATCGTTAGTATGTGGCTCCAGCATTCTTCAACCCAAAAGGCATGACTTGGTAGCAATAGGTTCCCTGTTCAGTCACGAAAGAGGTCTTCTCCTAGCCGCTAGGGTTCATTCTGATCTAATTATAGCCTGAGAAGGCGTCCATGAAGCTGAGGAGCTCGTGCCCAGCCGTAGCATCCACTATTAAATCAATCTGAGGTAAGGAAAAACTATCTTTAGGGCATGCTCGATTGAGGTCAGTGAAATCAATCCAAAGTCACCACTTGCCATTGATTTTCTTGACAAGGACCACATTTACTAACCAAGTAGAATAATCTACTTCCCTAATTGCTTTGGCATAGAGGAGTTTGTTGACCTCCTCATTGATTGCCTTCTGGCGTTCTGGAATGAAACTTCTTCGCTTATGTTTGACGGGTTTGCAAGTTGGGTTCACGCTTAGTTTATACGTGATAACCGAGGGATCAACCACTTTCATGTCTTCTTACTTCTAGGCAAACACCTCCACTCTCTTTTTTAGGAACTGGATGAGTAGATCCTTAATTTCCTTGCTTAGTTTGGATCCGATGTAAACAAGATGCTTTGATTCCTTATCAAGTTGAACAGGTTCTAGTTCTTCTGATGGCATTGGTCTCGTATCTTGCTCATCTCTCATGTCGAGCTCATCCAATTAGATGTTCTCAACTTCTTTCTACTTCATCGAGGCTGTGTAGCATTCTTTAGCCATATGCTGGTCTCCTCGGACCACTCTAACTCTATTTTTCGTACGAAATTTCATAACCAGGTGATAGATAGAGGGGATGACCTTCATGACATTGAGCGAAGGCCTTGTTAGCAGCATGTTGTATGCAGATGGGGCGTCTACCACTAGGAATTTTACAGTGGTGGTGGCTTGGCATGGGGAATCCCCTATAGTGAGCACAAGTTAGATTGATACCAAAGGGAACACCCTATACCCTGAAAACCCCAATAAGTGAGCACTTACTGGCTCTAATTTTTTCTTGCCTATGCCTATTTTATCAAATATAGAGGCAAAAATAATATCTGCAGAGCTCCCATTATCGATCAGAAGGCGATGAACTGTCCTATTAGCTACGACATCCCTTATTACCTGTGGATCATCATGAGGATGTTGACAGTCTTTCAAGTCCGAATCTGAGAAGGATATAAGGAGCTCGGCCGTGACACTTTGGAGACAGTGTGCACCTTTAGAGCCTCGACCGCTCTGATTTTGTGTAGGTGGGCCTTTCTAGCTGAGCTGGACTCCCCACCTCTTGCAAACCCTCTGGATATCACTCTGATTTTTTCTAGAGGTTGCTGATGTTGAGCTAGGGCTTGCTGTCGAGGTGGTGGAGGTGGAAGAGCTTGGTTCTGATTGTCATAGGCAACATAGCGGCGTAATTGCCCTCGTTGGATCAGAAACTTGATCTCCTTCTTTAGTTGAATGCAGTTGTCTGTGTGGTGGTCATGATCCGTGTCGTACTCACAGTACTTTGTGGGATCCCTCTTGGCTGGAACTGCCTTCATCCGGGGTGGTCATCTCAGGAATCTCTCATTTTGTACTTCATATAAAATTCGGGATATCGCTACAGTGAGAGGAGACAGCTGTCGAGGTGCATACTTTGGCAGCAACTCTGGCTGGGGAGGGCCAAAGCGATTCCTTATATCTCCCTTTCGCTTAGGGGAACGATCCCGTTTTTTTCTTGGAGACTTATCTTGTCTTTTTTCTTTCTTAGGACTTCGGTCCCTTTTCTTTTCTTCCTTTTCTTTCTCCTTATGTAAGGAAGAGCTTCCTGTCTTTGAGAGAAAGGCCTCCTTGCCATTGATGTACTTCTCTGCCTTAGTCAGCACCTCAGTCATGCTCGCCTGAGGATTCTTTGATATAGAGAACATCAAGTACTTTGACTGCACTCCCAGTCCAGCTATGAAAACGGTAATGACAAATTTTTCATCTGGGACATCCACTTTTAATTACTCTGAATTGAACCTTTGGACATAAGATCTCAGGTTTTTATGGGACTCTTGCTTCACGTTTAACAAATGATAACTTGACTTTCAATAAATCCAAGCTCCTATGAAGTGAAACACAAATGATATAGATAGCTCTTTGAAGGAGGAGATCATTGTTGAAGTGAGCCTATTAAACCATGCTAATGCAGAGCCCTTCAATGTGATGGCAAAAGATCTGCAACGCGCAGGGTCCTGGTATCCATGCAACTCCATCTGATTTTTTGTATATATTGAGGTGATCAACGGGGTCTTTCGTTCCATCAAAAGCCTCAATTTGTGACATTCTAAACTTCGGAGGGAGGGAGAAGTGTAACACTCCGGTGGTGAATGGGGAGTCATTTTGTTATACTAGGGCATCCATCGTCACTAGAGCTCTACGATTCACCGCCTCCTTCATGTGGCTGAGCTCTTGCTGAATATACTTGAAGCGCTACTTCCAATATTGTTATCTCCTTTCTTGTTGATAAGGGAAGAAATCATTCCTCTCTCTCCCCTCGTTCTCACTTTATAGTTCTTCGTTGTGGCTTAGGGGGTAGATGAGGGATTTTTCCCATGGACTGATTGTTTTAACCCCTTTTGTTAACTTCCCTGAGGGGGTCAAGGTGCAGTTGTTCTCTGTAGAGCGGGTTATTCTGGCCTTCATGGGCCGATCGTGCCTCCTGTGGGCATCGCAAAAGTTTCATGAGCTCTTCGGTTTGCTAAATCAAGCATTGATTAACCAGGCGAAGGGCCTCTAACTCGTTGTTTGTGGGGGTGTTACTTATAGGTAGATTAGCCTCTGGGTTATTCTCGAGTTGTCTGTCGTTGCCAACTTCTGGTTGATCCTGCATTCGTGATGGATTTGTTTGGCTTCTACTCATGTTGCGAGTCGAGACCATTAGTCACTGAAAGATCAGCCTATTTGTAACATGAACAATTGTTCTCATAGACAGCGCCAAACTGATGGTGTTATTTCACGCAAATGAGCAAACAATGAGATTGTAATGGTGAGATCGACTCTGAGCTATTGGACTTATGGATTGGGAGATGGATGCGATGATGATGTCGGGTATAGTGCGTGCAACACAAAAGAAATATAGTAGTTCACCGACCTAAAGAGCTCGGCTAATCCACTCTTCAATGGAGACTCTTGCTCCCTTTTTCTTTATTGATTATCGGAAGGCTTTACAGTACAATGTGGGAAAAATTAGGGTTCTGCCTCTATAAGGGAGGCGTCATACAGTATTTATAGGGTTGTTCCTTGTTCTGTGGGATCTCTGCCGAGATCCTTGCCTTTCTTGCATGGAATCCTCCTTGAATTTGGGAGATGATCTTGGTTAGTTAAGAGTTTGATCCCTTGTTTTTAGCTTTCTATTTCTTCAGGGATGTCTGCTATCATTCAGCTGTTCCCTTATATTTTTCCACTATTGCTAATGCCTGGAGGGAATCTAGCTCTGGTCCTTTGAGCTCTGCAAGTCTCACCTGACATCCTGATCTGAC
>CM042198.1:11595505-11605816 GCA_023539305.1 Ilex asprella
ATACTAACTAAACCGGAATTTGTGCCTAATCTAAATTATTTGTTTCATTTTCGAGTTTTTGTTGTGTCAGATTTGTGTTAGTCTGTGTTCCTGGTTAAAATTGAGACTCCAATAAAATTATGCATAAACCATATAAAAATAATCTAGCAAACAATCAAAAATAAGATTTATAAGTGGTTCAAATTACCAATGGAGGTAAAGCCTTTTTAATTTGTCAAATTGAAGGTACCCTGTTCAGCTAAGCATATAGTATGCTCCTTGGAAAGTAAAATATCACCCCACATTAACCTCTTTTAAGATTGTAGAAGGCATCTTATAAGTGTTAGTTTTGTTAAATAATACAACAACATATCGAATTGAGAACATGTATTGGTAAATTGAAACCCAAATAGTATTGTTATTTATTTTGGGTTTAGATCTCTTTATCACTCTCAAACTAATACCTCAAATTTGATTTATGACATTGTATCTAGGACGGGTTTTTTTTAATAAATTGGATATAGAATAAATTCTAATCAATCTTTAAAACTTCGATTAGAATCTCATCTAATAGTATATTTGATTTTATTTTTAGCCCATATCCAAATCATTTAAAATTTTGTTCCAATCTCAATAAACAATCAAGGATAGTTTCAATTACATCAAAAATGGTATTATATTACATCATAAACTCAAATCAATATATTTCTAATCAAATTATAATTGACACAAATATTAAGATCTTTAAATTCAAATCCATAAAATACAATAAAAAGAATTGGAATTCGAGTTTTAATTATAGATCAAACGTATTAATTTACTTGTGATTGCTTGTGCATAAAGACACTATACAACAAATAAAAAAATCTTAAACAATTATCCAAATTCAAAAGAAATGGCCTCAAAATATTCACACAAATTTTTCTTTTAAAATGGTTCGAAATATATCATTGTTCATATCATCCATATTAATGGAACTGCCATAAAAATATATAAAAACTCTCCAAAATAACACCGTATATATAAATGTCTCTGAAAAAAACAAAAAACAAATACGAATAGAACCTATTGAAATTTATAATCATTAAACAATAAATAAAATTTTGCTCATTTATAAGACTCACGAATTTATTACCGTTACTACCACTCAATCCAATAACACAACATAATTGTAAACTCAATCACCATATTTTCAATTCACTCTATCACCATGTAATAAATACCTCAAGCCAAAAAAAAAAAAAACTGAACATAATTAAATTTACAATTTCTATGCGATAAATAAAATCAATCAAATTTTGCTCATTTATAAAACTCATGAATTTATCACCAATGACACCATTCAACCCCAAATGACACAGCATAATTATAAACTTAATCACCAAATGTTTAATCCTCCACATATGAATATACACAAAAACGCACTCATACACATTCTTTTTTAGATACCAACAACCCTCATAACCAATAACTATTTTTATTAGAAATATAATAATTCAAGTTTTTAAGATAAAATAATAATAACACAGACACTTCTTGATATTTTATAAATAACAAAGAGACACCCTGAGTTTTGAAATTCATTGTAAGGAGACCCCTTCTGTCTCCCTTCATTGCTAACGAAAATTGATAATTTCATCCCAATTTTTTTTTTTATAATTGCCCTACTCCAAATTTAGTACCAAGAAAAATTAAAATTTTAATTAAATCAAATAAATTTGATTTTGTACCCAAAATTTTGATATAATTTAGTACTCAAAAATTGATTAAATGAATTTTAATATTAATTTGATAACAATAAAAATTAATTTGATATTAATTCAAAAATTTTGAATGTAAATTGAAAAAAATTAAACGTCAGTTTTTGATAATTTTATATATTAATTTACAATCTAAGGTTCATTTTATGTTTAATTTTATTTGGTGTCTATAGTCAATGTGTTATTTTTTTATTTACATTAAGTGTTATTTACGAATAAAGAAATAAGTGACAAAATACAGACTGTCAGATGTATAAAAATTTTGAATTAGTTTCATGGAATATATAATTGCATAACATGTAGTTTCATCTATTTTATGGAGTAAATAATAATAAAAATAATACAAGAAACAAAATTAATAGTATAAGAGAGAATATAATATAGATAGATAGATAGGGTTATATGAAAGATGAGAGAGTTTTAAAGTTGTAAAAAGAATAAAAGTCTAATTAGGATCATCAAATTAAAACGATCTGAATTGAAAAAAAATTAAGACAAATAATTTAGCTATTTTATTATATAAATATTCAGTTAATTAAATTTAAATTCAGAAATCGGAGCGACTCTCTCAAGGACGCTGAGACTGTTCGGACAAAAATCCAGATGAAAAGTTAACCAATTGAGATGCAAATTATCATTTGTATTGTTATTATTATTAATAAGTTAAGGAATCATATGGAAGAAGAGCATGCGCGTTAGTTTACAACTGGGGCCCGCCAAACTATGCAACGTTTCTGCTTTTGCTGCTGGCGAGGAAATATCGTCAAGCCCACGGCAGACCAAAACAATTGCAATAAAGGCAGTAGGCCTGGTACAACTTCTATGCATATCGGCACATATGTGTAGCACAAAGCCGGGTTAACATTTATCTAATATTATAGTTAATAATTTAAATTATACATTTATAAAAATAGTGTAACGGTTAAAATTAATGAAATTTTCAACCAATTTCACAATGTCGGATAACCAAACTAATGCACTCTCTAATGTCCAAAAAGTTTACTAACTTACATGTACCTCTTTCTTCTCTCTTATCTCCCTCAAGTGAAACTATAAGAATATCTCATGCCTCATTTGAAGTCTCACAATTAGCAATCATTTAGAACTTGTTTGGCGTCACAATATTGAATAACGCATTCAAGCCTTTCAAGTTCCACCCTGTCAATTCAATCTCATTTCAATCAAGTCATTGGAGATTTCACTTTAATCACCACTTTACAACCTTCGACTTATGTGTTGGCGGTGAGAGGGCTTCAACCCCATTGCACGCTTAACTATATTTTTTCATCAATTAATTTTAAAAACTCTTTCATGATAACTTTTCAATATGCAAAGTTAGAACCATCAAATATAGGTGATCGTGCAATTGATCCTTCTTCTTTTTGAGACTCCATTAAAAATTAACTTATACTGATGATAGATCTCTTGGAGGCAAACAATTTGGAAAGTAAGCAAAAACACGATATCTCTACTTAGTATCTATGGACTTAGGGCAACTATGCTCTGATACCAATTATTTTCAGGGAGGGGGAACCTTATGTGGTTCTTCACGATTATACACGTGGAAACTAAGACACTTAAACTACAGGGGTGAATATGTTTTTCAAATTTTAGCCCAAATCAATTACAAATTAAAATCTATATCTACCATAATTATCTCTTCTCAATCGAATATGAAAATTGACGATGAGAACCCCTTTTAATCACCAACAACTCTTAACACCCATGACGATTGATTCAATTAATGTGCAATTAATTCGCTTAAATCAATCTCACAGCAATCCCAAATCTCACAAACCCAATTTGCACAATTATGAATGATATGATATCAAGTAATCAAGACATCAAACACATATTATGTATATGTGCTCACAATTGCAAGTGTGTACAATAAACAATAAGAGACACAAACAATTTGGTAATGCAAAAAATCCTCCTTGAGAAAAATCGCAGGAACCCCTCAGGGTTCACCAAAGCCTAAACCATTACGCACCAAGTCAACATACAAGCACTCGAGTCTTATACATCAACTAATACACATGGCTAAATACTCATTTCCTTTCCATGTCTCACCGAAACTCCCTTTTTGACGTCTAGTGTAACTTTATTTGAACCTTTCTATCGCACGATTAATTTAGGCCTCAAGCAATTATGGGCACACCAACAATTCTCAGTGTGCTTACACTAATGAGTTTGTTCACCAACAAACTCTTCTACTCAAAGTTGTGAGGATGAAAATAATTACTAGTGGTAGCCTTTGGATTCTTAGAGATCTAGGTTTGTGGTGAAAGTCTTCAAAGTTGAAAGATAGATTTTTTCCTTCAAAAAACTTTCTTAAGGCTCTCTCAAGACTTCCCCTAGATGTGGAAAAGGCATTCTTTATTTTATAGGTCTAAAATAAGGGTAGTCTTAATAAATAACAAAACTCAAATTCGTGAATGACCACTCAATTGGTGGGAGGGGCAATTATAAAGCAGTTGTCGCTGAAGTGAAAATTGCTTTTCTAATACGACTAAGGCAAGCACCACTCGAGAGATCATGGGCACCGCTCGAGCGATTATGGAGGCCGTTCGAGCGAGTTCAAAGAGTGAACCCTGTGTTGTCTTTCCATGGCATTTTCCCTTTTTTTCCTAACTCATCACAAGACTGCTCTAGCAAAGGTTAGTGAGTATAAGACGGTCCTTACAAGTTTTGCAAGCCTAAAATCATGCAAAAAACTTGTCATCTGGAGCACTGAAAGGTGTTGTTAAAATAAGGGTCCGATTGTGACTCAAATTATGTTTTTAAAATATAAAATTAGTTTAGAAAAACTTTCTTTGAAAATACCTAGAAGTCATAATCGGATTGCTTTTAATTTCATTTTTCATCTTAATCATCTTAAGTAAAAAATAACTAAGGGTTCATCTTAGGTGTATATGTTATTATTGTATTCCTAAGCATTAAGGTGCATATTAAGGTTGAATACTGTAGTTTTGACGTTTGATCTCCTCTCTTTAATGCAACTTTCAGATCTTTAAGTAAATAACACCATGACCATGAAAATTGTTGATGTTTTATAATAGACTACACGAAATTAACCAATTACAAAATATGATCTAACAACGTCAATGGTGTTTGATTTGTTAAAAGAGATACAAAACAAACGGCTTGTGAGAAGAGAGGCAGAAGAGGGGGTGGGTTTGTGAGATCAGAGGTCTTCTGCCTCTTCGTTTCTCCATAACCAACAAAGGGTTTAGGCTTTAAATACATCCGGTTAAACAAGGATTTTTTTAAATCGCAATTAGGGTTAAAGGTTAATTCAATAATTATAGCAATTTTCATTTACTCCTTTAATCGACACAATCTATAGGAGTTTGAAGTGACATTTCAAAAATCATAAGAGATATCCCCAAAATTAGGTCAATCTTAAGGGAATGTTAGTGGAATTTACAATAAAATATTATACATGTCACATTCTAATTAGTTAAAAAATAAATTTAATATCAAAAAATAATTTTTCTAAAAAATAGTCGTGAGATTTCCACCAAATTTGTGCTCCTAAATTTCTAATTACTTAAAACTCACACACTTCCAATTTTAGTTGTCAAAAGTACTTTTAAAAAGAATCATTCTGAATGATGACTTGTGCGTAACCGCCATTTAAAATTATGTTTTTATGTTGCTGCTATCCACCATGCTGATAGTTCATAAAAGATGTCACCATGAATGACGATGTTTAAAATGATCCCATAAACTGATTTTTTTTAAAAAGTAGATATACTTAGAAAATAAAATTTTGAATTGTGGAGGTGGCGGCGGCAGACGACCACAAGTCAACATTGTAGGTGGTACTATGGGCCTTGTGATTGTTACACGTGGTGGGTCTTGATTTGTCTGTCTCGGCGCATGCTTTGAAGTGGTACCCACTCTGTGGTCCAAGTTATTCCAGGGTGCCACGTGGCGCTAGGGTCTGCCTGTCGTCCTCCGCGAGGGGCGGAGAGGAACGCGACGTACCTGATACCTTCATGGTCCCCCCCCTCCCTCCTCTTTTCACGCTGTTTCTCATATTCTTCTTCTTATCCATTTGTCATTGTCTACCAACTTTTAATGCTTCTTATAACATTTGTTTTTCGGAAAGTTTTTTATGAACTTTACTGCACCAAAAGAAAAAAAAACATTTATTTTTACATACCCCCCCAAAAAAAATCTTTTACTTTTATTTTACAATTCTAAGTTTAGATTTCGATTTACTATTCAAAATTATTTTTGATTAATCAATTGTTATCTTGATTCATCTAATCAATGATTTTTATCAACTCATGGTTGACTTAGTGAATAAGTCAAAAGTTTGAATATTTCACAGGCAGGTATACCTCTTGGGACTATAACTTTCAGATATATCTTTTTGAGTAGAGAGATAGTTTTGTACAAGATCCAACATTTCTTCAATAGATTCACTCGGACAATTGGGATATCAAAAAGAAAAAAATCAAATATTTTTTTTAAAACTTTGGACTGAAAATATCAAATGTTTACGAAGAACCATTGATGTAAAAATGTATTACTTGATATGATTTCAATAAAAAAAAGTCCAACAATTCTAATAATTTCACACGATTGGATCATACCAATTGACGTGTTAGGCCTCTATATTATGTTAATTTATTGGATAACAATGCTATTGGTCCTAAAAAAAAATCATAAGTGATACAGAATCGATACTTTTTTATGAAAAATTTAACTACTTCTATGTGCCAAAAACAAATAGTTAAATACCAAAAATGAAAGTATGCGTTTTGATGACTTTTTCACTCATTGTCTATTTTGAGTTGAATTGTTAAACAAATTTATATTTTTCTTAGACTCTTTCTCTAACATCATCACCACCCACCCCGAGGCCATGTCACTCCCTTTGAATTAATATTGTAGAGATTTGAATTTTATTAGTAGACTAAGGATGATAATAATATTACATGAAATCTTAATCAACTCGATTCTTACTCATTCTTTTATTTATTTATTTCGGATTCCTATAAATGGTGATTGGTTTATTTGTTGTCACAATTTTTTTTATCGGTAAATAATGTTATTGATTATTATAATTTTTATGAGGTGGTTGTGTCAAAACGTCCCCAAGAGCTATGCTTCTAAGGAAGGTGGGTGCTAATCACAACGACGACCAACCGATTAAAAACATTAACATACAAGTCGTAATGAGGAGGTATCTATTTCTCTATCATTATTAATTCCTCTCTTCTTCTAGTTGAAATATTGGTACTGCTAACTGCCACGCGGCATTTAATGACGTGGCCTACACGCTCATTGATTATGACGGCCATACAAGTCGTACAAGATAGTCCCATTTATTTGGTACGTTAGGATTTAAAATATTAATTTAATTTATTGACATAATAATATGTCTACAGTAGAATTATTTGATCAATACTGTGTTTCAATGCTTGATGGGCTTCCACAACCAATCCAATGATCATATTGAATTAGGTCAATAAATTAGGTCTCAATAGCATTACTCATTTTTAATTGTATTGAGGGAGATGTGTTCATGTCAGAATTTAATCGATTCTTGTCAAAAAAATTTCTTATTCGTATCCGATTCGTTTATTAATTTATAATTCATAAATTATGTTATATCATATTCGTGTAGTGTATAAATCGTATATAATTGATATATAAATAAATTATATTATGTATAATTCCCAAAATTTAACTTATTTATATGTAAAATAATAAACTCTCAGCTTGAATTTGACTTTTTTTTGAGCTCCTTTTTTAAACGAGCCAACTTGAATTTTTTTTTAAACTCGTTCAAAAAAATTTTTAAAACTTGATTCGATTATCACTTCATCTATAGTCGTTGTGTCAGATTTACTCATTTATAAAACATATGACTTAGATAAGATTTAAACCCTTTAATTTCATTTTTTTTTATGTCATGTCAAAATATTGACACCACTAATTATTATGTGAGAATTATTATTGAAGCTGAACTTTTTAAGGTGAGAGATTGAAACCAATTTTTTTATTTTTTATTTATGACAAAAATACCCCGTTAATAGTGCCAAAGTTGTTTCCTCTTTCTCTCTCCGTTCTCAACGAAGAAGAAGACCATCAAAGCTTAAACTCAGTCTTTTACTCCCCAAGACCCAAGAAAAAGGCAAAAAACCTCTGTGTATGTGTGTACAGAGATCGATCTTCTTCAATTCTCCAAGCCGCTGCCCGAAACCCTAATCCCCAAAATTTAGTGCTCTGTCCGGATTTGTTGAATTTGAATTTTACGGCGACTCCTCAGATTCCACCACTGTCATTCCGAAAGCTTAAGAATGTACTATAGAAGGAAATTTTCAGGAAAGAATTCTAAATTTTGTAGATAATTTTTCCCTGATTGATCGCTGTGAGCACTGAGTTGGATTGCCGGAGATGAAATCACAGTTCATGGACATGGAAGAGTGAAGACAACACACATAAATGACTGCTATAGATTACGTCTGGTGTCTGGTATAGATGGAAAATGTCCGTCAGCAACACACACACACACACATAGAGGAGACTTGGAGAAGATCAGAGAAGGTTGATGGTTAAACATCGGTGGCTTAGATCTCAGAGGTGGTCAAGTTCTTTAGGGCAAAATTGTCCAAAATGTCTCTATAATTTGATATAGCAAGTAAGTTGCATTGACCAAAATTAGGGACTAAAATTAGTGACTAAATGACATAGCAAGTAACGTGGAAGGTGATTGACCAAGTATAATATTAATTTACTTATTTCTTTGATTGGTACAATATAGATATTCAATCAAGAAAAATAATTGGTTAGTCGTCTTTCACATTACTTGTCATATCATTTGATCGCTCTTTTTTATCTCTAATTTTGATCGGTGTAATATTATTTTTTGATAAATGTACTATAATTTCTTATAGTATAAGTACTCTAATCACATCAAAACTATCTCACAAAATCAAACTTAATGACTCAAAATAATAACTCTAAAATCATTCCGTTCCAATTGCATTGAAAAATTACCACCGTTGGTTATTATCTAAAGCCATTGCCTAAAGTAAAAATTGTCAGCTCTTCTATTAGTCTATGTGATTTATAATATTTTTTTAGTGTTTGGCCATTTAACGTTCTTCTAACATGTTTACCAAAAAAAAAAAAAAACCTTCTTCTAACAACTTTTGTGGAGAAGTAAACTAATTTTATACCTCAATTCTTTACTTATATGTGTTTGCCCAATGTAGTAGTTCATAAATTCAAGACAGGTGAATTCACTATCAATGGACATATAGCAAACCGAGAGACATATGGACATGTCAAACCCCTTTGAGCTACAATAACCTTGGTCTCAAGACAAGAGTGGCATTAGGGGGACAAATGGTAGCGGGAAGAGGTGAAGTCCACCCCGCTCACCGCAAGATCCATGGTGTCCACATGACATGACTAATGCATTCTCATTTGTCAAAGCGTAAAATCTCATTTACAAGGAAAGAGTAGCATCACGAAATTCAAAGGCAGTTGATATGACAAGATTCGTAACCCCCTCACGAAATTACAAGTGTGGCTAGCACTGGTAATATTTGGAACATTTGATGCGTAACATGTCACTCTTTGTACAACCAAGATGATTGTAAGTAAGGACATCTGTCGGGCTTGACATTTACTTTTGTAAGAGGTAGTCGTGCGTAACCCTTTAGGGTTACCCAACTTGCTCAGATACTTGTATTATAAATGTTTTCATTGTTCACCCTCATTGTGCACACACACACTTGTTTGAAACAAACGTCTTGTTGGTGTGAAAATATTTATTAACGTCACCTACTCGAAATTTTTTTGTCCTAAAATTAATCTTATCAATTAGTCAATTACTCAAGTCCTCTCACCTCAGCATTCTATCTTACTCATCTCTTTAGAATAGTGGTGGCACTAAACAGGTCCGTCAACCCCAACTTAAACAAATATCTAATTAAGTCAAGACCCCATTTTTTCTCAACTTCAGGTAGACGTCCTGTCTCACAAGAGCAATTATTGAAGAAATGCACACTAAGTCTAAGTAGATAGATGGTCCCAATCTTTTTGTTAGACTGCTTGTTCGACCTTGATTTGTTAAATACCCGGACCGACTCGTAAATTAAACAAATTAGGCTTGAATTTGTGTTTGAACTTGAATTTAATATTATAATCATGTTCAAATAGTATACGGCTCATTTTTTTTTTATTAAATCTTAACCACTGAACCTAACAGGTGCAGGGCCAAGAAAGATATTTATTCTAACACACACACCCGAAGCTATCCGATGTGGGATAGCCCAGTCTCCCGGCACCCCTGCGTGATTACCATTATGGCAGGGCCTCTGGCCCAAAGTGTGGGATTCCAACCCAACACCGAACGCTCCCTGTAAAAGACGTTGGTTTTTTTGATCAAATCCTAACTACTGAACCTAACAGGTTCAGGGTCAAGAAAGATATTTATTCTAACGCACATAGGGGTGTCAAACGTGTCGGGTTAAATGGGTGACGGGTGAAAAACATGTAAATCCGTACACGGCACGTTTAATAAATGGGTAAAAAATTTAAA
>CM042198.1:11606216-11622243 GCA_023539305.1 Ilex asprella
AGGGAAAGAGACCTCCTCCCTTGCCTATAAAAAAGTTGAAGCCCTTTTCTTTTATCATTCAATTTTTTCACTTGTTTTTGTAAGTGTTCACTAATTGGAATTCTTTTAATTAAGAGAGTACAAATATTATGGATCATTAATTTTAATAAATTCTAATTATTTTTATTAAAATAATTATTAATTTATTATTATATTAAATTTATTTAAACGAGTAAATGAGTGATAAACGGGTTAGTATGTCTCACCCGAACAAGACTCGTTTATTAAACGTGTTAAACGAGTTGACCCGTTTATCACTCGAACCCGTTAAGGTCTCACCCAAACCCGTTTAATCAGCGATTAATCGTGTCGTGTTGAATTTTGACAGGCCTAAACGCACACACCCAAAGCTATCCGATGTGGGATAGCCCAGTACACGGTTCATTTAAAATTAATCTATATCTCATGTCATTTCGAACATAACAATTTTACATCATAATAAAACATGTAACATATATGTCAAGCCGCACAATAAGCTTACCGATTTGAGATTTGCGATTCTAAACAAGTTAAATAAATTATAGTGGCCACCCATTGTTTGAGGAAGGTTCGAGTTAAACTCGAATTTAATAATAATAAGGGAAAACTTCAGTCACACCCTCTCTAATTTATCATATCTTCAAAGACATCTCCTGTAGTTTCTAAATCTTCAATGACACCCCTTCTAGTTTATATTTAAACATCACTAACACCCCCTACCATTAAACTTCCATTTCTAACAAAAAAACTTAATCTAAAATACCAAAAATGCCCCTACATAAATCTCAAGTAATTTTTTTACATAAAATTTTATTAAAATTCGAGCCGATTAAAATTTATTTTTCTACATATTAAAAATTAAACCAATTAAAATTCGATTGAAGTTGAATAAATTTTATTTTTTTAACGTATTAAAATTTGAATCTATTAAAATATATTTTTTACATATTAAAATTTGAGTCGATTTGAACTCTACCCGAGTTGTTAGCGTAAATTAAAATTCGCTTTCGAGCCAATTAAAATTTATATTTTTATGTATTAAAATTTGACTGATTAAAATTCAATACGAGTTGATTAAAATTTGACTTTAGTTAATTAAAAATAATTTTTAATTAGCTCAAATAGAATTTTAATTAGCCCAAACTTAATACGTAAAAAAATATAATTTTTAATTGGCTCAAATTTTAATATGTAAAAAAATAAATTTTAATTAACTTGAATCGAATTTTAATTCACTCAAAATTTTAATACTTACAAAAAATTAAAAAATATAGGGGGTCTCATTGAAGATATGCTTATCTAGAGGGGGTCTCATTGAAGATATATATATTTAGAGGAGGTGTGGTTGAAGTTTATCCACAAATATATCATGGGCAATTTAGTAAATTTGTATTTTAGTTAAAAAATTTAATTTGATAAGGGGTGTCATTGAAGATTCAGAAACTAGAGGGGGTATCTTTGAAGATATGACAAACTAGAGGGGGTGTGGTTGAAGTTTTCCCTAATAATAATAATTGACGATACCTCAAACAATGTTCCGAGTGTGAGCTTAGGAAATGAGGTCAGGTCAGAATAACACAGAGCTCAGAGGTGCAAAGTCAGGGCTCTCCCTCTAATTAGACAAAAGCGGTAATGATAAGGGGACAAGCTACATAACAGCGAAATCCCCCGAATTCAAGGCACAAAAATTTTGACCAACCAAGATCCTCTCCAAAAATTAAGGAGGATCCTACGGATGGAAGACAAAGATCTCAAGATAAATCCTACAAAACCAACTCTTTGGAAATTAGGTGACTTTTCCACTGGAAGAGAAGGTGGGAAGATCCCATGATTATGGAAGAAAATCCAGGTTAGAGGTAAGGAAAAGGCTATATAGGGGTAGAGGACCCTTGTGACAGAGGGAGGATACTATCCTGTATATCGCTCAAATTATCAATAAAGAGAAAAGGAGCAAGAGTCTCCATTGAAGAGTGGACTAATCGAGTTATCGAGCCAGTGAACCACTATATTTTACTGTACAAACCCCCTAAATCACTCCAACCCCTCAAACACTATGTCACAATTTCTACGAATCTTATAACTCATATCCAAGCTGTCAAGCATAATCTACACCTTCTACTTATTCACGTAAATTTACACCATCAATAATAATGTTATAGTGTCACCAATAATTTGTCTGAGATGAAGTGGATGATCAAGCTTCTTGTCTTTAGTAGATAATTAGTACCTTATGGTTTGGTCCATGGAACACAATTTCCACGCGCAATCAACGCCCGTAGTTATGAGTAGTCAATCATGTCTTTAATTTAACAACTCCTTGGGACGTACGTCAACCAATAACAACTCCCACAAACTCTTCAACCCACGCGCATTGAGCTCAAGCAGAAACGCCCGTGACATGAACTCCTTCAAGACATGAAACGACAATTTAGCCACGTTGACATTTATCGACCGTCAGATCCCATTCATCTTCGTTGTAATCCAACCGTCCAACCACATCGATCCATGCCCAAAAAGCTCCTTTCTTTACCTTTTTCATTTCTGTCCTATATATATACACATTCGTATATAATAATACAAACGTCGTCATTTCCACCATAAGTGGTTTGCCGAGCTTATTTCTGTCCCTGAATACCTCCGTTTAAAACCGCTTCTGTTCCTTACTACCATATACTTCTTAACTTTCAGTACAAGCCATCTCTCTCTCTCTCTCAAACATCTCCTTTCCCTCTTTACTGATACATTTTGTAGGATTTCAAGTAGCCACTCTCTGTCTCTCTCTACATGCTGTAGAACATAGAGAGAAGCTGGTCCCTATATAAATACCCCCCTTCTCCCTCTCTATATAATTTTGCTGTGTTTATATGTATAAGCGCATATTCTCTCTCTAGTTCCTCTCTCCATATAGCTCAGTTCTCGAGTGCAATAATATTTTATTGTTCAAACTCTCTCACTCTGTAAGCATAGACAGGGACTAGAACTTTCTCTGTTCAAATTGGCGATGATGATCATGAGAGGAGTATCATTGTGAAGTGTTGTATATATTCATCCATGGCGTATCCGAACCACTTGTCACAAGAAATGGCTTCTTTACAACACTACTCAGACCAACACTTAACCACGGAAAACACCTCCGTTCTCCGTAATATTCTCCCCCAACAGCTCGGCCAATCGTCACCAGATGCCGCCGGGAAGCCACCGGACCAGCACAACCACCAACAACCGGCTCAGGTTGGTGTCGGTCCGACGTGGCTCAACAGCGCGATTCTGCGTCAACAGAGCCAGTACGGAGAGGGAAACTTCTTGAATTTGCACACGAATTCGGACCCGAGGACGTCACAGACGCCGAATCAATGGCATTCGAGGCCGATTCTGCGGAGGAATATTAGCGATGTGAGGGACGATGTTCAGGTGTCCAACGATTCAATGATCGCCGCGGCTATTTCGCACGAATCGGACGATTTGAACAACAATAACGAAAGCAACAAAAACATTGAGAGCAATAGAGGCGGTGAGCTAAATGATAGCGAAGTCGGTGGCGGCGGTGGTGATGGAGTTGTTAATTGGCAAAATGCGCGATGCAAAGCAGAAATTCTAACGCATCCGTTGTACGAACAGCTTTTATCGGCTCACGTTGCGTGTTTGCGAATCGCCACGCCGGTGGATCAGTTGCCGAGGATCGACGCGCAGCTGGCGCAGTCGCAGCACGTGGTGGCCAAGTACTCTGCGCTTGGACATGGTAATCTTGGTGATGATAAGGAGCTTGATCAGTTCATGGTAAGTGTTTTGTGCTCTGTTTTTGTTTTTCAATTTGCCTTAATTCTAAGTTTTCCTTTGAATTTCTTGTTCTTTGTGGACTGTTTTTATTAATTTGGGTTATAGTATGGAGATAGCATTTATGAGACTGAAAAGGGAACTACTGTCTTTATGCATGGTATATGATTATTTGGAATTTAAGGCTTTTCCGGTGATTCAGAGTTTGTTTTATGTGGTTTATTGCTTCATGATTATTTTGTATATGTTTAAATTTTTGTCTGCTTCATGAATTTAACTGATATAAACCCTATAATCTTTTGCGTCCCACATTCCTTGCACTCCAGAGGAAGCTTTGGATATCAGAAGGGAAGTTCATGGTTATTTTGGCTCTTTTACTGAGTGTTCGAGTACATTCTGATCGTGTCTTTCATGACTGGCTGGGTGATAGAACCCAATGCTAAATCTGTTTTCTCAACTTTCTGAATATATAAGCTTGTAAGGTTTGATACTTGTAATGGGGAATTGAAAGAAAATCATGGTTATTTTGGCTCTTTTAGTGATTGTTCGAGTACATTCTGATCGCCTTTTTCATGACTGGCTGGGAGTGTTCCAACAATTAAATCTTTTTTCTCTAATTTTGGTGTATCTAAACTTGTAAGATTTGATAATTGTAATGGGGAATTGAGAATGGTACATCCCTTCTCCACAATCACACAGTGACACTAGGATATGTATTCAGTTAGTTAAAGTAAGTTATCGTTAGGAAGTGTTCCTGTCTGTCTTGATTGGAGTCCGTGCTCTTATACAAATATTATTGACTGAAAGTTGAGATTGGTGAGATGAAGCAAGGGTAATGTCAGCGATTATGCAAACACCTTGTATTGTAACAAAGAAGAATGCAGTCAACCAGAATTTACTTTGTGCATATGTACATATTTTCTACGATCACCATCGTACATGAGCAAAGATAATACTTTGCTCAACTAATTCTGAAGATTGCAAGAACATGAGTCGAGAACCTAATTGTGTAGAAACCTTAGCCCCAATCTTGGGTACAATGAAAATTACCATCACAACTTTTCTCCTTTTCTGGTATCTCTCGATGGCAAGATTAATCATATCCTAGGTGTCAACATAATTGAGAGAGACAGACCTTATATTGACTTTCCAAGAAGAGAAATTGTGTTTAGCAAAGTCACAAGTTGTTACCCACTTATTTTGTTGGCTCGGCATTGACATGTGGCTACCTCGCCTAAAGGCGCTCATGCCTTGGTCAAATTGAGTTTTGTTTGGTGAAGCAAACTTTGTGTTTTGTTGGGTTACAAAATGGTTCGGCAAAGGCTCAAGTGGCACGCAACGATTATGCCCCTAGCTCAAGTTATTATGATTCCTCAGCTCAGAGTATGTTTGTTGCAGTCAAAAGAGTTTTGCTCATTAACACTATTATAGGGGTGCTTCGTGAAGGGGTTGCCAAGCTAGCTTCTCCAGGGACCCATATGTCTGTAAGCTTTGGCACACCAAAACAAGACACGACTCTTACAAATGCTTATCATGGTTGGAGACAAGACATTACAAAGTCCGAGATCCGAGATGCAGAGTCGGTTGGCGAAAGCCCCATGCATGGCTGAGGGGGAAGCTCATACATGGGCATGTTGGACATGACTAGTCGGTTGATTGAAACCCTATGCATGACAGAGGAATGCAGCTCATGCGTGGGCACATTGGCACAATCAGTTGGTTGATTAAAGTCCTATGTATGACTGAGAAAGACAACTCATGCATGGGCACGTTGGGCACAAACAAGCAAGCAAGGCTGGTCGGTGGGCTCAAATTGTGGGGCATTGCTAGCTTGGAAGACCATGCTATGGGTTGGGCATAGCTTGGTACAAAGACAAGATTAATAAGGTGCTGTGGGCTTGCAAGGAAGACAAGTGTATAACTTATGAGGGGTTATGAGCAGTTGAGGCATGTACAGTGCAAGTGGTGGGGGTTCTGGATGGTTGTTGGCATGTGTATGACATGTGTGACGGTTTTTTGCAGTTGCTGGCATGTGCACACAACATGCACAGTTGCTAGTTGAGCCATCCAACAGTTGCAACTTCTCCTGCCATGATCAGTACATTGTGGGAGTAGCAGAGGGACTTAGTCATGATTAGCAGGTTGCGGGAAGCTTTGCGGGCAAATCTGATTGTTGGTTTACATTGCCTAGGCGGTTAGGTTTGTAGCCGTTTCATTGTATGCTATTTATAGGCGTGCTAGGGTCTAAAGTGCAACCAAGGGAGTTTGGGTACATTTTGTAAGCAGAGCTGGTTTTCTTTGGACTTGCTGAGAAGTAAAAGTTTGGCCATTTGACTTATAATCCATATGTGTCTGCTGTGAGTTTGTGTGATTGCCCATGTTCTCTTCTGTTCATTGTGTGCATTTTTGTGAGCGATTGTGTGCATTGACTGAGACTGGGTGTGAGATCTCAGTGCCATCATCAGATAGAAAATTTGAGTGAAGTATGACCCTTGTGACACAAGTCATGGAAAGTGATATTGATGCAACCAAAAAGCAAAAACTTTTTGTAAATTTTTAACTTGAAAAAGCAATTGTATTCTGATAAGAAAAGCAATTTCATTGGAAATGGTCTAAAGATAATATGAACGATTGAACATAGAAAAACAAGTCGCTTGGAAGTATTTTCAAGGTTTCCAATCACTGTACCTAATCTTCTGTGTTTATATTTTTGCCTCTAGTTGATGTTATTACATGTAGTGAATAATATTATTTTGGTCTTGAGTGGTAAAGGCCTATTATAACCTTTATTCAGTTTGTATATAGAAAGAAAAACTGATTCATTTGTCATTTGTACTTCCTATAATTCTAGAAGTCATAAGGATGCCTGGTACAATTTCCTATATGGCGGGATCAATCACTCTGGCAAACCAACGCTCTTTTAAGAAGAATTGTGCTATGCCTTCCCTGGTCCCTATAGAGCAAAAGAACTACTTAGTGATCCCTAGGTTGCTACACTTCTGGTTGTTAACTTCTTGCATTGTTGCCACCATTTCTTGGACCGACTGACACCTCACCTAAACAGGTACCTACATAGTGTAGTGTCGATCGAACGGAAAAGAAGTTCGGTCAGTCGCTCAATCCACCCAAGGCAAAGGATCAGAGGGAAGGGCAACATAGTTTTGGCTAGACCCAATTTCAATAAAAGAGGTAAAGGAAAGATAAGAAAGGAATTGTTGGATCAAGCGATAGGAAAGAAAGATTAGTAAAGGCGCATGTTAGCACTCCTGAAGACATCAACTAGTTAACAAGGTCTAGGGAAGGATAAAGTCTCAGGCATCTTATTGTAAAGAAAGGGCAAAACATTGTATAATTTGTCTTTGAAGTAGAGTTTCTTCAATTTAGGGTCATCAAAAGTGGTTGGCTTGGACATAGTAGCATATATCATGCATTCACTCTTTTTGTGAAATGGTTCAAGTTTAAAGAAGAGCTTGAATATAAAATTTCTCGTTGGTGAAAGTTTTGTGTTCTTTTACTTGAAGTAATGAGAATTATCCTGAAAAGTAAACCTGTTGTCCTAAATGGATTTAAATAACTTAGCATGAAAACAAATTGTATCAATATTTGATGGATGATGGATGCTGAGGTATGTCAACTATGTTAGGAAATTGATTTTGTAATTGGTTAATTCCATGAGGTCATATGTAAATATCTTAACTAAATCTATGGTTATGATGCTATGAAGTTGAATTCTGATGGAAAGAAGGAAGATTAAGTCCAAGAAACAAAGTCATATTTGATGAAAGGTAATGACCTAAAGAGTTTGTTACCGAGGTATGTTACTTTGGTTCACATAGGTTAATTATAAATGGATTTAGTATGCGTTCCATATATAACTTTTGCTTTATTTTATTGAAAAAGATTTTTGCAACTCAAAGGTTGTTTTGAAAACACTAAATGAGTGATGGGATGGACCCTTATTGAGTAATATCCCTTGTTGCTCAACAAGGCTAGTTTTTCTTATGTTTTAAGCTTAAAAACTAGTAAGGACCGCTGAAGGCTCACTGGTCTATAGTTCGAGCGGTCTCTAAATGCTTAGGGAGAAAACTAGAGAAAAGAAGGAAGTTAATAGTGCCCTGCTGGCTAGGCCGTTCGAGCAATCTCTAAAGTTTCGACGTGTTATTGTTTGTCTTGTCATTCTAGTAGCCACCACTCGATGACCGTTGGCTAACAACTCAAGTGGTCTTTTACGAATTTGAATTTTCTTGTGTTCCAATTAAATTCTATTTTTAAGACCTATAAATTAGTGACGGTTTTTTCTCACTAGGGTAAACCTCATATGCCTGAAAATCTATTTTAATATTACCATTAGAAAGTTGAATTTCCAATGTATAAAAATATAACAACGGTCAAGATTGATGCAGTTTTCATCTATTTTGATCTAATGGTACAAAATTCATCATAATTTTTTTCTTGTTTAAAAACATCATTTTCTCTATACGATTTCAATGTCAGATAATTCAACCAACACACTCTTTACTATCAGACAATCTCACTAATTCACACATACCTTTCTCTCTCCTACTTCTCTTTTATTTTTTCTCTATTCATTTTAATTTTAAATTGTGTAATTAAAATTTTTTTTATTTAAAAAATAAATGTTGCACGATTAATACTCAATTTTTAATAGTGCATGGTGTCTTAAGGTATGAGGTTATTGCTAGTAGTCTTATACATTTTCTAGAGAGATTAAAACAAACCCTAATCTCTCTTAACATCTAAGTGCCTCAAATCTACCAAGATTATCTTGTGCTATCATCTTCAAACTTGGAATATTAGAGACATCTAGTGAAAACCACCAAACACATAGTGGAGAGAGAGATCTAAGAAGGATTTCAAGAGTAGATTGTGGAGCTCGGTTCGTCACCTAGTGAAGCTAGTACTCAAGAGCTTGCAATGGACTCTAGAGTAATTTTGAGTATAGTTGATTAAGTTAGGTGAACTAAAATTCCGTGGTTTTTTCTGCAAGGATTTCCACATAAGAATTATTTGTGTTATGGTTGTGCTTCTCTATACCCAACTCTTTACATGCAACTTTTACATCTTCCATGTGTTTGCTGAAATGATTGATTGAATGATACTTAGAATTTGAGATGTCTTGTAGTTGTTGAATTGGTGGAAGGGCTTTGGAGGGATAAGGTGTAGAATATGCGTTGTGTTGATTGAGTTAATTTGGGCTTGCATACATTCATCCTTCATAGGGTCTCTCATGGGTCAATTTAAGGGGTTTTTTACATTATTTGACAATAGAGCGCTATGAATGTGTAAGACCTATTCCACTCCCCCCCTTGGTCACTCTAGGTTACTACACGTCTCTAACAAGCATGTCGGGATGTGATCCATTTCATAATCTCAATTTTGATTGTAAATGGTACACTTTGATGTTGACATATGGCAAAAGAAAACTGAAGAGTGTGGACAAAGATGAAATGCTAGGTCTGTTCATTCTTTTTTATTTATTTATTCTCAATTTGTTATTTGAAAAAAACTATCATGTGCACTCTTTTGATTATAGTGAAACTTTTACCTTAATGCTGTCGTTCAACAGCATGCCTACGTTCATGAGATTTAATTCCCTTGATGTATTATATTGTTGTGTGTAGAATTGAAAATGTGTTCCAAAACCATAAATCCCCATTGTGTTAGTTATAGTATGCTAATTGGGAACATAAAATGGAATGCATTGCATTCTTTAAGATGTTTCTTATGTTTTCAACTTTTACTTGCTTTGAAATATGAAATTCAGCATAGGATACAATTTGGTACTCTGTGGGTTCCATGTGGGCCTTTTTTCTTTCATGATGTTGGAGCCTCAAAAGTCACAAATATCTTTCATGTAACGAGATATGCCTATCTAGTCACCTTTCTTTATCTTATACATCCAAAATAGCAGTTGGTTTAATTTTCATGATAAAGGAAATTTAAATGTTTTCTGTCATTACTACAAGATGAGATACATTGAATGACACTTGTCTAGTCAACTTGTTTTCATTTTTGGTTTCCTTCTTCCTTTGATTTTGACTAGGATTTCTAAATATATATCTATAGAAGCTTAGCCTAGAAGTGGATTACTGTTTGATGGTGAAATATAAATCATGAAGTTTCGTATTAAATCATTTATTTCTTTTGGGAAGCAAATATCTGACGGGACTTCGCATATGGTAAGCTTATTGTTAATCCATTTTACAAAAATTACCGAGTTTTAAGTTTCCTTTTTCCAATTGCTTGTATTCTCTAACAGTGCACTCTCCAAATTCAAAGCCTGACTTGGTAATTAACACTTTGGTGTGCCCATCTATATTGGTAATTCTAATAAACTTAACCCTTTGAGAATTGAGATGTTACGGGCCTTGACTTTTGGATCCAGAAGAAATTAGCTGACGTTTGAATCTTGTGTCTATGGCACATGTGAACTAGTAAGTCAATACATTGGAGATGTATCTTCTCTTATATAGAATCGGAATTAGAATGATAGGTGGAATCAGCTGAACTAGTGGATTAGGATATCTTTGTAAAAAATGGTAGACTGATTTGCAACTATGACAATTCTGTGAACCAAAATAATGACCTTTTCAGTTTTTTCTTATTTTAGGTAGATTCAGAAAACTGTCAACCATACTGGAAAAGCTTCAGTTAAGTTTTTCCCATTTTGTTGTCTTGTTTGGTATTTATCTTTCCCAGAAACCGACAGAATTATAAGCTATAATGGAAGGCATTTTGATATACAGACCTGTTCATTTAAAACAAAGATGTCCATCACTTATTTTTTCCCCCCTCTTGACTTTGTAATGCAGACCCATTATGTTCTGTTGCTTTGTTCTTTCAAAGAACAACTGCAACAACATGTCCGTGTTCATGCAATGGAAGCAGTTATGGCTTGCTGGGAGATTGAGCAATCTCTACAAACCTTAACAGGTGATGTTCCATTTTCCTCTTCATGTCTCCAGCTATTATTGTGTCTTTAGCATGACAATATGTTCCGAACGTGTAACTGCTTATTTTTTATTGCTTAGTCATCCACCATATGCAAATTTTTACTGCGAGTATATGAGTTGAAGTGTTACTGTATCTTTTGATGACTTTTTATCTTGTCTGTATTGCATTTTGGTGGTGGGTAAATACAGAACTTTGTGATATGGTTGTTTCAACTTGTTTCATATTCACTATTGACCAAATTTGTAATTTAAAACCATATGCTGCTGAAGGGAAAATGAGAAAATATAGGACATATTATTGTCTGGGATAGTTATCCTCTTGGTGATGGCATAATATGGGGTGGTTGTCTGCTGTTTTTATTACTCTTAACTGAAAGATTTTGAGCTATTTTTCAATCTGGAAAAGATGAATGAAAAGCTGTAATGTCCATTCATGTCATGGTTGAACCTGATATTTATTCTTATCTTCCTACTTCTTAGCCCAAAGTTATTTTTTCTCCACTCATAAACCATTACATGTTCCAAGACCAATAATCAAATGTAATCAGAAAGTAACAGAAAAATCATGAACATGCCAGCAAATCTTAGTGCAGTTCAGTAGTGTGCCCATGTAAATGGGGCAGAAGTTATATTTGCAGAAATCTCCTTGACACCAAACAGTTGTAACACAACCCGATTTTATTGTTGCTAGGATTACATAGATGCAAACAAATTTGTGAAGTAAATGAGCGTTGTCTCAAAATTAGATTATATAACTCTCTCGAACAGTGAGCCAGACTAACGAGGGTAGGAGGCTGTGTAGATCAATTACCTTGGGTAATCATGATGGTTGACCACATGTATTTCCCTTCATCAACTTTGACATTTCTGTGTAGCAAACTTCTCTGGTACTGGTTTTCATTGAGATGGCTTATTAGTTATTTATGGTGGTTTCTGCAAATTATTATTGAAATATCGTTGGATTATTATTTTAGTATTTTTTGTGTCGTATAACTTATTTGATTGTATGATTTCAATAATAGTTCTACATAATAGAAAATATTAAAATTTGTTCGGACGGTAACCCAAAATATAATGAAAACATAAATGTGGTGGTGGTGGTGGTGGTGGCGGAACTGGTGGACGTGTGGTGGTGGACGTGTTTTTTAAATTCTGGAATGGTTGTTTCAAAAAACACATAAAACAACTCTTAAACTTATTCTCTAAGGTGTTGATTACGCCAAAAGAATAACGCAGTAATTGTAGCACAGCTTTGGGGTGTCGATTCCACAGAGAGACAAATTAAAAGAATAGTAGAAGGAACAAAGAAACTAAAGAGAAATATTAATTGATCAGTAGAGAACAAAGGTTAATTTACAATGCAAATTAAAGTGAATCATAACTAACGGAAAAAGTACTCAAATTTGACAAACAGTAGATCGTTGGGAATCCCTTGCACAAATCCGATATTTTAATTATTCTTAATTCATTTAATAACTCAATTGAAAATTCAATTCCTAAAATTCCCAACCGGAAGATATAGATTTATTAACCAAGATTAAACTACATGTAACTCTTTGAAAAATCATTCACCACTTTTAAATACGTAAATTATTCTCACTATTGAGAAAATTCAACGACGACAATATACTTAGGAAGTAATAGTGCAACAAAGAATTAAATCAATATAAATAAGTAATTAATCCAAACATAATCAAAGAACTAATCCATTCAATAGAAAAAGCATGACTAAATCCATAAATAGAATAAATTCTATGACTATTCGGAGAACAGAATGATAAAACAAAAGAGTTTTACTAATTAAAATTCAAATACATAAACTAAAAATAAATAAAATACCATCTATTGTGCAAGTTCATCTCTCGCCCTACCTTGAGAATTTAGTTATCCATAGATATAATAGACAAAAAAAATCTCCCAAAGAAATAAAAACCGGCTGCCATCCGAAGTTTTTCCTGATCTGGCGCCTGCTTCGTCTTTCTGTTTTCTTTTTCTTTTTCTTTCCTTGCCGCCACACACCAAGCACCAAGAAAAGCTAAAACCCAAAAGACTAGCCGCCACACCAAAAGAAAAAGAATGAATTAAAAAGTCAAAACTTTCCTTTTTTTATTTGTCTCCTAGTCGTCCAAGCCCAAAGAAAAAGCCACAAATTTTCATAAGTCTTCCCCTTTTCTTGAAAAAAGTCATTTTCATCCTCTCTTGATTTCAACTTTTTTACTTCAGCCCCTAAAGTCCAAATCTTGTGTAATTTGAGAAAGATCAAGCCCAATAAAAATTATGAGTGTTGGGTCTACGTGAAAGTTGTATCAGTTTTAACCCTTTTCGCTCCACGGGCTGCCATCAAAACAAAAACAAATATAAAAGTCCAGTAATAAAGTTCCAAAAAATGATAAATGTAAATTACAATTGTAAATTATTTCTCACCAACCAATAATGCAATATTTAAGATTTAAAACATTATAAAATTATGCTCAAATATATCTCAATGTGAATAGATATTAAATTCAATAATATAAATTATATCTAATTATTTCTATTCACATTTTAGCATTTTAATCCATTAATAGGGTATTTAGAATGCACTTTCGTGCACTCATCAGGTGTTGTTTGGTAACCGACTGTTTTTTTTTTGTTTTTGCTTTTGTTTTCATTTTATGCAAAATAAATAAATAAATAAATAGAAAGGCGTTTGGTGAATGTTTTTATTTTTTTTACTGTTCCATTTTGAAAATAAGGTCAAAATATAGAAATATCCAAAAAGATATTTAAAAAAAAAAAAACAGGTGGGATGCACTAGAATACTTTTAATGATGTCTAACCTTCGAGTCCTGTTAACAAGTAAATGATTTTTATTACTTGAGTTGAGTATAAAAGGCCCTTCCTTTTCTTTTCCCTTTTCCCTTTTCCCTTTTCCGTCTCTGTGTTCTGCAGCAAGAAGAGGGCTTTGGGTGGTGGATTTCAGTGGACTTGGGTGGTGGGTTTTTGGGTGGTTGTTAGTGTTAAGAGTATTAGTGTAGTACGTGTAAATTGTTAATAATAAGAGGGTGTATGTAAATTTTTTATTATTGTGAGTTAACTATAAATACAAGTGATGTATGAGAGTTAGGTTAAGTTTTAACCACTATCTGTTTCTCCCTGAATTTTGTCTCTAATATTATGTTAATCCTCCAAACTTAACATAGTATCAGAGCAATTAAGATCCTAAATATATTCTGAATAAATTAACTCTCTATTGTGGTGGTAGTGATACTGTTGTTGTGGTTGATCTGTGGTGGTGGTGGTACTGTTGGTAAAAGCCATCGTGGTACTGTTGCTGTAGTGGTATTGTCGATCGTGATACTGTTTGTCAAAGCCATTGTGGTTGATCTCCGTTGCTGTGATGTTTCTGTCGTTGTGGTGGTGTCGGGGTTCCTACGGAGTGGTTATACTACATCTGTGGTGGAGATGTCCGGTGTGCGGCGTTGTCGACATCGATGCCTCTGTGTGTTCTCTGTGGTCTGCGATTGTGGTGGTCATTGACACTGGTGGCTTCGCGGTGGTTGTGGTGGTGCTATTGTGGTCGATTGTGGAGGTGTCGTTATGCAGTGTAACCTGTTGTGGTGGTGTGCCATTGGGTCGACTGCGCTACATAGTTGAAGATTGAGGTTTCTCGTGAAACCCTAATCTGACGAAGAAGACAGTCCATTTGGGTCGGTTCCAGTCCAAGACCCGGTCCAGCCCAAGACCCTGACTGATTCAGTCCTAATTCCAGGCTGGTTTAATCCCGTTTTGGTCCATTCCAGGCCGGTTTAATTAGTTTGGCATCGGTTCAGACTGGTTCAGACCGTTGTTGCTTCGGTTCAGAGGTCTAGTAAGCTTTTGTGGTCCGGTTCAGCTTGTTTTGCACCGGTTTAGATTGGTTTTATCAATTTTTACTCCGGTTCAGTGGTCCAGCCAGTCCATCCGATTCGGTTCAGTGGTATGGCCAGTCTAGTTGGTCCGGTTCAATCTTTAGCAAACTCAGTAGGTCCGGTTCAGCGGTCCAGAGAGCCCAGCTGGTCCGGTTCAGTGGTTCAGCCTGGTTTTCCAGCCCAGCCTTTCCTTCGGTTTAGTCATCTAACAACTTTCTTGGTTTGCTATTTGTTGCACTGTTATGGAACCCAAGCAAGATATCAGGTCCCTTACTCCATCTGTTCCATCTCCCTCCACTGTTACTTTGCCCGGGCAGGCATTGCTTTCACTTGTTTATTGTCCTTCACTCGCAGTCCCTGGATCATAGACTCTGACGCTTTTAATCACATGATTGGTGCGTTAGATATTTTTTTGTGGATAATGGTACATTGTTTGAGAATCCGGGTCGGCATCGCAAATTGGTTGGAAAACTCAATTATCTCACTCTTACTCGACCGAATATTTCTTATGCAGTCAGTATAGTAAGTCAGTTTATGGGGTCTCTTAGAGTACCACATTGGGAGGCAGTTACTCGTATTTTGCGATATCTCATATGAGCTCCTGGACTTGGACTGTTATATCAAGCTAATGGACATCTTAGAGTAGGAGGTTTCTTAGATGCTGATTGGGCTGACTCTCCTTTTGATTAGAGATCAACCACTGGTTATTGTACTTTCTTAGGGGGTAACGTCGTCTTATGCAAAAGAAACAATTCGTAGTAGTAAGATCTAGTGCGGAGGCTGAGTATAGGGTAATGACGCATACGACAAGTGAGTTGACTTGACTACTACATTTCCTCCAAGAAATTGGGTATTCAGTTCAACCTCTTTTACAGTTTTGTGACAACCAGACAGCTATCTATATCGCTGCTAATACGGTGTTTCGCGAGAGAACCAAACATATTGAGGTTGATTGTCATTTTATTCGGGACAAAATAGTAGTTAAGGAGATTACAACTCCATTTGTGAAATTTGAAGATCAGTTTACAGATATGTTTACCAAAGCATTGGGTAGTACACGTGTTACAACGATTTGTTCCAAGCTTAGGTTATATGATATATATAGTCCAGCTTGAGGGGGAGTGTTAAGAGTATTAGTGTAGTACGTATAAATTGTTAATAGTAAGAGGATGTATGTGTAATTCTTATTATTGTGAGTTAACTATAAATACAAGTAATGTATGAGAGTTAGGTTAAGTTTTAACCACTCTGTTTCTCCATGAATATTGTTTCTAATATTATGTTAATCCTCCAAACTTAGCAGTTAGCAGTGAGTTTTGATGGGGTTAGGTGATGGATTTTTAGGGTCTCTTATACACATCTTTATACACA
>CM042198.1:11622643-11671174 GCA_023539305.1 Ilex asprella
GGGGCGGGTGTTTGGTGGGGTTGGGTAGTTGTTGGTGGTGGGTTTTGATGGTTGTTGGTTTTGGGTTTAGGTAGTGGATTTCGGGGGTGGTGGATTGCATGTTTTTTATTTTTGTTTTCATAATTTTTTAAATATAAATGATTACTAAACATATTTTATACTTTTTAATTTTTATCACAGAAAAACAAAAATTAAAAAACAAAAACCATTGACCAAACAACTTTTCTTCCAAAAACTATTTTGAAAAACAGAAAACAGGTTCTAAGATGCAAACCATATTTCTTGAGGAATACTTCAAACTTTTTTTCTTTTTCGAGGTGGCAATTTCTTGCATGCAAACTATAGACAAGGATCAAGGTGCTCTGAGATGCTAATATGCGGTTTCACGTGTCAAGATTTATGTGCGTGATGATCATAAGTATTTAAAGCTAATGCTGCTTTTACATGCTGCATGAACAGGGATCTCACCTGGGGAAGGCACTGGTGCAACAATGTCAGACGATGACGATGACCAGGTAGATAGTGATGCTAACTTGTTTGACGGAAGTTTAGAGGGTGCTGAAAGCATGGGATTTGGTCCTCTCGTTCCGACAGAGAGTGAGAGAACCTTGATGGAGCGTGTCAGGCAAGAGCTGAAGCACGAGCTGAAGCAGGTGAGAGACTAAACTTGTGGTTGGAATGTTTTATCTTTGTCTGAAGTATCAACTAAAACTCTTATTTTTCCCTTTCTGAAGGGTTACAAGGAAAAAATTGTGGACATTAGGGAGGAAATTTTACGCAAGAGAAGAGCAGGAAAACTTCCAGGTGATACCACGTCTGTCTTAAAAGCTTGGTGGCAATCACATGCCAAGTGGCCGTACCCAACTGTAAGTGCTGGCCTATCACTACTTTTCATTGGTTGACAAACCCTCAAAAGGTGGTCCTTGTAGACTAGTTTTGGTTTTGGTATTGTAAAGCACTTCTAGCTATATGCACGGAGCAAAATACCATTTTAATGGATGAGTTGTGCTCAAATTTTGTCACGAGTCTGCTCTTATGTAGCATCTTCAGTAGACCAGTGGGCAATGTTCTTGAAGCTCATGATAAGCTCAGACAATTACATCCAACACACTTTCCCTGTACAGCTCTTAAATCACTGTTGTTAATGTGTACTTTTCCAGGAGGAAGATAAGGCGAAGTTGGTACAGGAAACAGGCTTGCAGTTAAAGCAGATTAATAATTGGTTCATCAATCAGAGGAAGAGGAACTGGCACAGTAATCCTTCCTCTTCTACAGTCTTGAAGAGCAAACGCAAAAGGTACATGATTTCAGCATACAACTTTGTTATTTTATTATATCTTTTCAAGGGCTTTCCACCAACTCTTACTTTGAAAAACTAGTAATGCAGGTGAAAAAAGTGGCGATCATTTTGTGTAGAAATGAAGGGATAGGTCAGATGACAGACTTCCCATGTGATCTCTGTTCAGGCTTCCACTTTGATTATACATTGTGCATCAGTACACATGCTACTAATACGTAGAAATATGGTGGTATAGGGTTGCCTTAAAAAACTCTGGAGTTCAGCTGAATGATCAAATATCTTGCTTCTATGGATAGAAGGGCTAACCTTGTGGATGAAACGATGGTATAGAATTCAATTTGCGACCTTGAACAGGTATGCCAGAAGACTGCAGAAGGCATGTATATCAGGTGATGCCATGTTAGAAAGTTTAATGTAAGTATATGTAAAGAAACCTGAGGTGAATCGTTCTCTGTGCGATGGTGGATTCATAATTTTTTTGTTATTTGTGAATACAATAGGAATTAGGTGTGGGTGTACAGTGTAATAATCTGGTGCATGGTTCCCGACCATACTTGTCTATAGTTCCTTTTGCTATTGTGCTATAGTGTTTTAATCTTAGACTTGTTTCAGATATGGGAATACAAGGTTTTTTCTATCTTCTACCCAGTTGCATATGGATGGCTAGCTCCTCATGGATCTTCTTTTATTTGGAGACATGGTTACAGGTGTAGAGTATGCTATTTCTTTCTAATTCCTTCATTAGTAGTTTTGTGAACTTTCATGGTTAGTGCAGACATATTTGCAAATATTTTCGAGGCTACCTACTGGAAAAACTTTTAAGATTGCATTTAGCAAATAATGTTTTGGCCCTCTCGACTCTGTCCTTGTCTCATATTGCCCTTCCTCGAGATTTAGTTATTAATTTCACACTGCATTAATTTTGGCTTCTTGTCAGAAATTAATAAAAATTTATATTATTTTGTTCAATTTGTTTCATTTGGGCCCAAAATTAAATGATATTTGGAATTTTTTATCCGAGACAAAATGATCGACTTGTTTAGGGTAATGTGAAACCAATTCAAGTGGAGGGGATAATGTGAGATATTCAATGACAAAGTTTGAAATGGTATCAGGGCTATAGTTTAAGGTACAAAGTGTAATTTATCAGTTGGAATTTCAACTGTATTGGTTGTGTATAGTTTGATTCTTAAAGTGAAATAAAAGTGTAATTTGCTCAAAATTTGTTGTTGATTTAGTATAGATCGAACTTTTAGTCTAAAATTAGCTCTAAATCAGTTGAATCTACTGATTGGAATGACCTCTACCAAGCATTTAATAAGTTGAGCATTTAAATGTTAAACACCGAGCATTACCTGATGCACCTTGGGATACCTCTCGATTGGTCCAAGCAAGTAAGGGTCATACATTTAGTTAGTATTCAAATGTTTCAGTGAAAGTCCCCACATGGACGTGACTGTGTAATTAATCATTTCCTACTACCTGTCATATTAGTGGAACCTCATGTTGGATTCCCATTATTGTTCAGGCCCGGGACAAGATGTCCCCCGAGGGTCCTGAAAGTAGTCCTAATGGAGTTTGAGAGGGCTCGATTTGATGGGTTTGCTTTGGTCTAGTCCGGGGGTGGGGGGGAGGGGGTTGAATATTCTTGGTGGGACCTATCCTAGTACACATGGCTTTCAGTGATAGGCATGCTGATTCACGTTTCGTTAGTTGCTGCCAGCCTTCAGCTTGCTCAGGACATGGGCCATGTGGCGTGAAGAAATTGAAGGCTTCCTTTGCATGCCACTTCTTGGGAGCCAAAACGCCGACGTTTTGTTGCCCTTTTTTCAATTGGCATTAAATGTACCATTGCCCTCACTAACCAAAGTCATGGTGAGGGTATAAATAGTATAGGCGATCATTAGTTATGAGGAACGTGGTGCCCCAAAGGGCCATGTGAGCCCGAGCATTCTTTGTTTCAGAAGACAGAGACTGAACACGATTTTTTTAGTAAGTACGTTCAATCTGTTATCTGTTTATCAATTTTCCTCTATTTTCTATCTTCTTGTTTACACACCAATGGCTAGGAAATAGTCCAGAAAGACCGAGGAAAGAGAACAATCCTCAAAAAATAAACCTAGGAAGACCCAGGTAGCTGACACCGCGTGTATATATGTACACACTTTAATTTATGATTCGGATTAATATAGTGCTACTTAGGGGACCCTTGACCTTTTGCCCTTCTACGCCAAGTTCATAATGGAGGGGGTATCAGTTTCCCCTTGCCCCCTTGGCTGCTTAGGTTCTTGATGCATTTTAGGTTGTTTCCGAGTTTGTGTTGTGTGAACCTGTTTAGGATAGTTTTGGGATTTGTAGCCTTGAACTCCTTGTTCAGAGTTAACTTAGGAGTAGATGAAATCATTTTCTGCTATGATATGATATTAACCTCAAGCAAAAAAGTATTACCTCAGGGCCTAGAGGCCATCTATGTACTTGGTGACCCACATGCCTGACTTCGACAAGGGATACGTGCAAGAGATCATCATGGTGGGTGATCGATGTGAAAGAGCCACTGGAAGTGAGTAGAATGGCATGTTTTGTCCCAAGTACCGCTCGTGGCGAAGGGGTCAAGCATCGCCAGAACGCCCCGCCTGCCCCTCAGACTCAATAGGCTCCTCCTCCGCCAAACACCATTCTATTGCTAACACCTTAGCAACCGGAGGATTGGGCTTCGAAGTGGAATCCAAGGGTCCACACCTAAAGGGACAAGGTGGTCATGACTTCAGACTCCATCATCCAGTCCCCCAACGTTGCCTTCACAGTTAGTGGGGCCCTCAATTTCGAGGCTGACATGGCCATTGGTGACCGCTTTTGGGATTATTGCTTAGCAAATGAGAAGGTCCCGGCTGATATTGAGAGCCTCAAGAAAAAAGTACAGAAGCGTGGGAGGACCATCAGGAACCAAGTATTCGAGGTGTCCAACGTTTTGAAGCAAATGCAGAGCCTTTTGGCGGAGCTGGAAAGAAGCAAAAAGGCCAAGAAAAGAATGGCTAAGGCCGAGCTGAAGGTGTCTACTGCCGAGTCCAAATTAGTAGAGGTTGAGAAGAACTATGCCACGTTGACCGAAGAGGTGGATAAAATGACAGAGTCCCTGGAAAATGCCAGGAATAAGGAGAGTGAGATTCATTGGGTGGTGTTCTTCCAGTGTTAATGAGATACGCTGAAGGCGTTTGTTGATGCTCAGAACAAGTCCTTCAAGGATAGATGGGATGCCGTGCTTCACGTTGCTGGGGTTGCCCCTGAATCAGAGTTTTTCCTTAAGCATGTTTTCATGTCAACCCCACTATTTGACGATGAAGAGGGCAAAATTGAAGGAGACGCTAACTTTGCAAGGGAAGAACCTCCCTCGGCTATTATCCTAATAAGCGATGGGGATGAAATGGAGCTTGACGAGCCTTCCACTTTTAAGTTATCTCCTCCTGCACTGTAGGAGAGTGCTTAGGACCCTTCTCCAGCCAGTACCCCGACTATCAACGGGGTTGCACCTCCCTTGGGGACTTGGGACATTTTGATGATCCGTTCGGCGACATGAGGACACTGACGATGGACAAAGAGGTGGCCGTCAATGCGAATTTGGAGGTCTGGACCAATGAGGTGGTGGTCGAGACAGTGATACAACCAAGATGGTGATGATCAGACTTGAAACTTCTTGGACCCCGGTGGGGATATATTATGCTTTTCTTTCTTAAGATGTAAGGCCTTCGGACCACTTTTTCTGTTTATATGCTCAGAGGGATGCAAAGGCATTGGGACTTTAATGATCTTATTATTTTGGTTCCATCTTGCTTTGTTTTAAGTATAACACTCCTATGGCACACTTGTTCGCGGGTACCCCTCAGATATAAGATGTATCACTTCTCAAGGAAGGCATGTCCCTTTGCTTCTTTGGGAGGGGTGCTTTAGCGCCCCAAGTTTAGGTGCAAATGTTTCTCACTTGGGGCATAGCCCCTAACAACCGTACCTATGGCTTATGTAAAGAAACAAGGAATAAAAAAAGGAGCCATCCTTTATTTCTCAAAATTCTGTACATCACTCAATGAAAGATTTTTTTCAAGATGGATACATTCCATGGTCAGGGGATAGGTTTCCCTTCAGGATCTTCCCAACCTATATGACCTCAAGCCCCCAACAGACACCACCTTGTAAGGTCCCTCCTAATTGGGGGCCAAGCTTCCCTTTAGTTGATTCCCGAGTACTTCCAACAACTTTGCGAAACACTAGATCCCCTACTTGGAACTCTCGGGCTCAGACTTTCCTTTTATGCTACCTAATGAATAACTGGCAGTTCCCTCTTTTCCTCGGCGAGTTCTAGAGCCGTGATATTTGTTGATCAATTCTACTTATTTCAAAGGTCTGGCTCATAATGTCGGGAGATCAACTTCAAGTGGGTATCATAACTTCCACCCTATAGGCTAGAGCGTAAGGGGTTTTTCTGGTTGAGCTTCGTGGTGTTGTTCGATATGCCCATATGATGTTTAATATTTCCTTGGTCTATTTCCCCTTGACCTTTTCTAACCTCTTCTTGATCCCAGCGAGGATAGTCTTGTTAGAGACCTTGGCTTTTCCGTTGCACTGAGGGTAGGTTGGGGATGAGTAGAAATTTCGAATACCGAAGCCCTCACAGAACAGCTTGAAGGGGCTGCGATTGAACTGGGTGTCGTTGTCTAACACGAGAGCTCGAGGTGTGCCGAACTGGGTTATGATAATTTCCATACAAATTTATTGTTGTTAGTGTCTTAGATGTGACTTAGGGGCTCGGTTTCTATCCACTTGGTGTAGTAATTAGTACCCATCAATGAAAGCCTTTTATTTGCGACCTTCGGCAAAGGTCGACTATGTCTAGCCTCCATTTGGCTAAGGGCCAGAGATTTGTGAGGGGGTTAAGATCTCCAATTGGTTGTCAAATAATGGGGTAAATTTCTAACACTTTGCACATTTATGATTGTATATTTAGAGACTGCTAAGTATAGGTAGAAATTCTCCTCGGGCACTGGCACTAAGAGTTTAGGACACTACTCAGTGTGCTCTTTGATTCCCTACAACACTTAGTCGCACATGTCATCCTATACGTCTTGTTATTGTAGGACCAGAATAGTTCCAACTGTAAGAAATTTTAATGATTCGTATATGAAATGTAGAACACCTAATTTGCAAGATTTAGATCATATACAAGATTTAGAACATACCTGTGTGAACCATGATATTCGATCTTTAAGTTTCTTTCACGGAAGGGCAAAGTCTTTCTCTCCTTCTTCAAAACAATAGGCTCATCAATGGGACAAGCCAATTTAGGGTTATGAAGTGGATAAGGGATCTAGCCTGTATTTATAATGAAATCTAATGGGCTCTCCCATTACGGGCCACAATTAGATTAATGCCTACACTTAACCGCCTCAACCACATCAATTAAAAGATGTACATAAGCCCATCAAAATAGATCACTTAATAATATTTGACTCATCTCATTGGACCATAAATTCAACCCGTTTTTCACAAACTAAAAATTAACTATCAATTAATGGAAGTCCAATATAGGAAAAATTCCAACATTCTCCCACTTGGACAACATTAATTATAGTCAATAAAACTATTTATATATTTTTTTAAAAACGACTCTCAGACTAATTTAACATAACTCAATGTGGCAACAATAAAAATAATATGATCCTGAGACAACATCTCAAACATAAACCCGGTCCAATAAAACTATTATTTTCGAACCATGATGGCCTTTACATCCTTTATTGACATAGGACCAATCCATGATTACAAAAAATAATAATTCTATTGACATGGATCAAGATGTGGTAGTGTAGCAAAAAAAAAAAATAACATCTCAATATGTGATCTGATAAACATGTTATTTTTATTGTCAGTCCTCCAAATGATTTCTTTTTAACAACATGCTTCAACAATAAGCTAGAGAAATCCATTAGCTTTAACAATAAGCTAGTATGTCTCTAAACTTAAATCACAAGATTTTCTCAAATGGTATAATCGGAGACATACTCAATTGACAAAGCAGTCATACTTAAGACATATACCAAGCCTTAAGATTTTGTATAAAATGACATGTTGTAATTGTGTACACATATAACATAACAAAAACATCATTGATAACAAAAATGATAATCATCCAAATATTTATTATTCATCAAATAGATGAATTTCAACCATAATGAGTATCAAATATTAATATGGAATTAAATCAATACTAAAGTTATCAATACACAAATAAACTCTCACTAACCAAGTACATCAGAAGACCCCAAAATACCCATGTTGTCAACATGTTTCTTAAAAATTATAAGTCTCAGTCCCTTGGTTAAAGGATCAGCAAGTATTGATTCTATATCGATATGTTCGATCACAATGTTACCTTTCTTCACAAGATCCTTGATAGAAAGATATTTAATTTTCATATGTTTAGACCCACTAGAATGTTTGTTATTATTTGAGAAGAACACAACAACAATATTATCACAGTAAATTGTTAGTGGTCTAGAGATGAAATCAACAATCATAAGTCCTGAAATAAATTTCCTGAGTGATATAGTTTGTGTTGCAGCCCCATAACAAGCTACAAATTCAGCTCACATGAAAATATATCCTGAAGTGAATTTTAAATTATCCTAACACCCAGCAAAATCTGAATCCGAGTAACTAATCACCTCAAGACTATCAACTCTCCTATAAACAAGCATGTAATTTTTTTTTGTTCTTTGCAAGTCTCTCATAACTTTCTTAGCTAAGACCCAATGATCTAATTCTTGTTTAGAAAGATATCTGCAAAGAACATTAATTGCAAAAGCAATGTCAGATCTGGTACAAACTTGTGCATACATTAAACTGCCAACAACACTCATATAAGGTATATTCTTCATAAGCTTCTCCTCAAGATCATTCTTGGGGCATTGACTTAAATTGAATTTATCACCTTTCACAACAGGTACATATCCAAACTTATAATTATGCATATTAAATCTTTCAAATACATGATTTATATATGCCCTTTGAGAAAGTCCCAACAATATACGACTCATATCCCTATGAATTTGAATGCCTAACACAAAAGATACTTTCCCAAGATATTTCATGTCAAATATTTTGTACAACAATTGTTTAATCTCATGAAATAAGCTCAAATCACTACTTGCAAGCAAAATATCATCAACATAGAGAATAAGAAAAATAAATTGGCTCCCACTGGCCTTAAGGTATATGCATTGATCCATCTTGTTTTCAACAAAATCAAGAGAACTTATTATCTCATCTTTCATTGCACCTACCCACATATCAGACTGGGAATAATTAATAGCATCATGGTATGTTACAAGATCAACAAGATCACCAATATTATAACCACTTTCCCCAAGGTACACATAATATTCATCAGAAATAACAAGTTTCCTTGGTCTTGTAGACCTCCTCAATGAAATTTCAATAGTAGGCTCTAAAAGCTGAGTAACCTTAATAGGAACAGAAAGGTCAATTACAGGAACATGAGAATCAATTACTGGAGCAGGAAGATTCACAACAGGAAGCATGTATAATATTTTCTTGCATAACAGGTAAAGAAATAGAAATAAATTTATCTTGCTCATGCTCACTAATAGGCTGCGAGCAACCAACATTAAATTCTAGAAATTTTGCTGTTAAGGACTCAACAATTTTAGTACCACGTGTAGGAGAATAGAACTGGTATCCTTTTGAATGTTCCAGGTAACCTATGAAAAAACAACGAGTGGTTTTAGGATCAGTCTTTTTCTCAAAAGGATTATAGATTTTGACCTCAGTAGGACAGCCCCAGACTCGAAAATGGTTAAGGCTTGGTTTCCTATTGGTCTATAATTCAAAAAATGTTTTTGGAACAGATTTACTAAGAACTCTATTAAGAATGTATGAAACCGTTTTAATGGCTTCACCCCAAAGATAATCAGGTAAGTTACACCTACTCATCATGCTTCTCATCATGTCTTTAAGGGTGCGATTACGCCTTTCAGTCACACCATTCTGCTCGAGACTACCAGACATGGTATATTGGGTAACAATCCCACAATCTTGCAAGTACTTGGCAAACGGCCCCAAATGCTGCACAGATACGCCATGTTTGCCATAATACTCACCACCACGGTCAGACCTAACAATTTTGATGACTTTCCCTAATTGTTTCTCTACCTCAGTTTTGAAAAATTTTAAACTTTTTAAGAGAATCAGATTTCTCATTAATTAAATAAATATATCCATAACGAGAGAAATCATCAATAAATATAATAAAATATTTATTACCACACACAAGTACGTGAGAAAGGTCCACTGATGTCAGTGTGAATGATTTCTAAAAGATCTAAACTGCGAGTTGCACTTTTCTTCTTAATCTTGGTTAATTTACCTGTAATACAGTCAACACAAGTTTCAAGGTCTCCAAAATCAAGGGGAGGAAGAATATCATTCTTTATTAATCTTTCTACTTTTTCTCTAGAAATGTGACTCAAACGTTTATGCCACAACTGTGAAGATTTTTTTTTAATGAGAGGTCTCTTAAATACAACATTCACAGTATTTAAAAGATCATATTCATTATTGGTATCCAAACATATACAATAGAGACCATCTGATAAAATGTAATGACCAACAATTTTGGAGTTTAAAGACAATTGAGTTTTACCATTACTAAAATTAAAATAATATCTAATTTTATCGAGCAAAGAAACTGAAATCAAATTCCGCCTAAATGACGGTACATAAAAAGTATTTTCTAAAACAAGTTGAAAACCAGTGTCTAAATTCAACCTAACAGTTCCTATGAACTCAACATAGACTTCATTATTATCTTCTACTTTAAGCTTGACTTTCCCTTCACTTGGCCTCCGTTTGCTTGTGAATCCCTTCAAAGTCATGGCAACATGAACAGATGTCCCACTATCAATCTACCAAGAATTTAATAGGACATTAACAAAATTGGATTCAAAGCAAACAAATGCTAGTGATAGTGAGTTACCTTCTTCTTTATTCTTCTTTTCTAACCAAGACTTGAATTTAGTGCACTCACTTTTCTTATGATCTCTTTTCTTGCATATATATAAAATATGCTTTGAACATATTAAGTCATATTTTAGTAAGAGAGTCCAAATACATCACTACAAACTCCTCTTTGGGCAGAGAATGCAATATGTTATAGGTCCTCTCTTTCATGAAACTAACCAATAAGAATGCTCAACTTTTGAAAAATTTATACCCTTTGGGCAGATAAACCTTCTAGACTATCGCACCTTTACCACAATGTTTCATGACATCTCCAAATTATAATACACAACAACCCCTTTTGAGCAGTTAATTATATATTATAATTTAGAGATAATCCCGTAACAAAAAACATGAGAAAATTTTACAAATTTCAATAAATGGACCACTTTGGTGGCAATCATCCATCTTAACTTATAGAATTTTCCAAACCGGGATATTTTAATAAATTGTCCATAATTAAATAGCATGTGATCAATCAATATGAGGTACTAATCAATATGTATCTCTTTAGATCACCCATCATCAATCATTGCATTCAGGTATCAATTCTTTTTTTTTTTTTACAATTAAAATTAAATAATTTAAATTCACATCTACCAACATTGAATGAATAATATGTAGATCATATAATTTTTTTTTTTATCATACAAATCACTAGGGACTAAAATTAGAATGGTATAAACACCCTATATAAATTATAGCAATTCAATCAAAGTTAATTTAACATAAAAACAAATAATTTATATGGGTAAATCATATGTCTATTCGTCAACAAGATCCATAAATAACTAATAATTATTCAATAAGTTGATTGAATATACGACATAGTCAAATAAAATAGCAACCCCACTATTTAATATAACAGAACAATTGAACAAATCAATTGTATACAATTTTAAGAGAATAATAAAGAATAAAAAAAAAGTAATGACTTTTCAAACTTTTAAAAGTAAAACATGTGTATTGCCATTCTTTTTTTTTTTGATCAAACATTTGTAATGCTGCCATCAATTGTATGAGAAATTGATGACGCCGAATTATGATACACGTTTCTGTTCTTTTCTTTTTGCAGCAAGGAAAAGTGAAAAACAGTAACCTTGTTCAAAGAATTAGTCTTTTTGATTTTCAAACCGTTGACGACGATCAAAATTTGACGCTGTGCGATCACAAAATATTTTAAGATCCCCAAAAAAATAGCAATAATAAAATAAACTGGGTTCTAAATTCATATACGATAGGTTCTGATACCACATGTAAAAAATTTTAATGATTCGTATATAAAATTTAGAACACCTAATTTGCAAGATTTAGATCATATACAAGATTTAGAACATACATGTATGAGCCATGATATTCGATCTTTAAGTTTCTTTCGCGGATGGGCAATGTCTTCCTCTCCTTCTTCAAAGCAATAGACGGCTATCAATGGGACAAACCAATTTAGGGTTATGAAGTGGAGAGGGGATTTAGCCTGTATTTATAATGAAATCTAATGGGCTTTCACATTACGGGCCACAATTAGATTAAGACCTACACTTAACCGCCTCAACCACATCAATTAAAAATTGCACATAAACCGATCAAAATAGATCACTTAATAATATTGGGCTCATCTCATTGGACCATAAATTCAACCCGTTTTTCACAAACTAAAAATTAACTATCAATTAATGGAAGTCCAATATAGGAAAAATTCTAACACCAACATCCTTCAACTATTTGCTACTAGTGACGAACTAGGTGATGAATGTCTTGGTCGTTTGTTTCCAAGACCCAATGCGCTCGGGCAAGAGGCTCTCGTACCACTTCATGGTGGTATTCTTGAGGCTCATTGGAAAAACCCTATACAAAAGTTTGTGGTTTATGTTATAGAGGGACATTAGCTACTTGTACTGTCAAAGGTGTCCCTTAGGGTTAGTTCTCCCATCATACACTTTGAACCAGGGAACAATGAACTTGCTCGGCATGTCAGCCTGCCCAAATGCTTTGGATGAACGGGCTTTTAAAGAACCCATCCTCAGCGGTCTCACACCTTTCCTCGTCCCGATAGTACCCTTACCTTTAGGAATTGAGACGAGTTTGCAAAACATCGGCATAATGCTGGTTGATGTTGCCGATGAGGGCTCTAAGCTTGGGCTTGTTCTAGATATCACCGTCTTTCATGGAGAAGGAGGAGACTTCCTCAGAGTTCTCCCTCTCGGGTTCACGAGACTACCATCCGCGGAGGTCGCCATTGGCCAGGAGTTTAAAATAGGCGATGGAAAAGGTCCCCGAGATAGGTCTTCATGTGTTCTCTCTTAGGAGTGAGGTTTGTTAGTGCTAGGGCTAGCATTTCCTTTGTCGTGCCAGCTAGTGCCTTGGGGGTTTTAGTCAAATGCTCGAACTCATCGAGCCTAGTAAGAACATTAACTTTGTCATATTCAATCTATTTTGGTTGGTTGCTAAGTCAATCTTCAATTAGATCCACAAACTCGCGGGTGAGGTGTCTTCCCCTTGCCTGCCTAAGCTCTTGTTTGTGCACTCTATGCGTTGTTGGGAGTCACGACAAGTGATTTCAGATTTCTCAATGAACTTGGACACTGAAGGCACTTGGAGGTTAGCTTTCCTGTGCCACACGCGGGTTATCCTGCGTGGCTCTACGAACAAGTGTTCTCCATAGGGGTTCCGGTCAAATGCTCGAACTCATTGAGCCTGGTTAGAACGTTAATTTTGTCATATTCAATATGTTTTGGTTGGTTGCTAAGTCATTCGTCAATTAGATCCACAAACTCGCGGGTGAGGAGTCTTCCCCCTTGCCTGGCTAAGCTCTAGTTTGTGCACTCTGTGCGTTGTTGGGACTCACGATAGGTGATTTCAGACTTCTCAATGAACTTGGACACTGAAGGCACTTGGAAGTTAGCTTTCCTACCGGCTCTACTCCATTAAAAAAAAAAGCATGCGCTTTAGGCCTCAATTTTTGAGAAGGCCTCAAATTTTTAGGTACATTACTAATGCTTAAAAAAATTAAATCCTTCAAATTTTAAACTCTAAAAAAAGGCCTCAAAATATTAAGTACAATCAACATTTTTATTGTAATAATTTGGGTCCATAATTCAATTCATAACATTAGAAATCTAAAAATCATAAGTTGAAAAAAAAAAGTACTGAAAAATCAACTCATATTTACCCTTACTCTCTCTCTCTCTGTCTGTAAAAATTAGTGCAAAACATTAAAAAAAATTAAAATTAAACACTCTTTCGGATAAAAAACAAAAACAAAAGTTAAAATATTCTTCTCAGTAACACTAGCACGTCATTCTTTGTCGGTCTCTCTCTTATATAATAAATTAAAAATAAATTAATTTTTTTAAAAAATAATATTAAAAATAAAAAAAATCTCATTTAGTATTTTCGCTTTAGGCCTCTAATTGCTTTAAGCCACCCCTCCTATGCCACACGTTGAGGTTATCCTCTGTGGCTCTGCGAACAAGTGTTCTCCATGGTGTCATCTATGTGGAAACTATGTTATTTTTTCCCACGAACTGCACCAAATTACATGGGATGAATTTTGTGCAATCGTTAAGGTAGCAACATCTAGATGGATTGAGCTTGAGATTCCTGAAACAATGAAGGAGGTTAGGACCGATGCCAATTTTAGTAGGCGCTCAAGTGAGAGGATATGAATACTACTATATAATTTGAGTTCCGTGTGTGTACGTAAGACCTAATCCTTTGGGCTATTTATATCTTGAGAGATGATGTCGTTGATTCTAGAGGGTTACATCAAGTTGATCAGTTTGACACCGTAAGGTTGACATGTTATCCCTCATCCTTGAGCTGCGAATCAGTCACTCGGTGTCAAAACGTCGCAATGATTACCTAACTCGGGAGATCGAGTATTTAATGAGCAATGTTTGGACATTTAATAACATCAATCAAACATTTAATGAGCTATATCGAGCATTAAATAGAGAACGCTGAGCATTAACTGGCACACCCAAGGACACCTTCCGACTGATCCAAGTAAGCAAGGGCCATGCCTCTAGTCAATATTCGTGGGATTCGGTGAGGGTCCCCACATGGCTGTGACGGTACATATAATCATTTTTTACTATCGGTCATGTTAGTAGGCCCTCATGTTAGATCACCGTTACAGTTTGGGCCCGGGCAAGACACCCCCTAGGTACTGTAAATAGTTCTAAGGGAGTTCAAGGGAGCATGGTTTGAGCGCTCTACCTCTATCTGGTTCATCTAAGGGGGATTGAATATTCTAGGGGGACCCATTCTTGTATGCTACAACTTTATAGTTATTCACCCAAGCATAGGTTGTCGTGAAATAATATAATCTTAGAAGGCCGATGTCGTATCGCAGGGAATTGATAAAAAACTCAATAACAAAAAATTGAAATAAAATTGCTTTTGAAAATAGTTTGATAATTTTGAGTTCAAAAAATAGTAAATTTAGGATTTTAAAACTGTGATTTGAAATATTGAAGTATTAGGGATCCCCTTCCAACTCTACACAATATTTTTTTAATCAGATTTTTAAACTCAATCAAGAATCAATTGAACAATGATCTTAATTGGAAGATTTAAAAATAATAATATAGAAAACAAATTCAAAAGTATAATTAACAAATTATTCATATAAAAATTAGATTTAGATTGCAGATCTCAAGAATTCACTGTGCCTAGAGTCAACGTAAATCAAGATCCCTAAGAAAGAACCCTATTTTAATCATAAACAATAAAATCAATTATTTTATATGAAAGTTTTAATTAATTAATCCAAACATGAAAATCTAGTTATTTGAGTCGCATGGAATCCCAATTATTTAATGTACGTGGTACAAAAGATTTATAGGGCAAAAACTTTACAATTGAAAGGAAGAATCATGCATTAAAGAATAACAGATCAAAAATAAATATCATATATTGTTGGAAAAATCACCCCTAGCTTTTGTTGACTCAACTATTTTATATATATACCATTTAAACACTGACTCAGCTGTGGTCTGATAAAGCCTTTGCTCTCTCACTACCAACTAATTAACTACATGCTTTGATCCGTAGACAAAGTGTTCAAGCAACTAAAAAGATAAAGTACCATGGAAGGGGACCATAAAAACAAAGAATAGACCAAGACCTAAAGACACTGAGGGGAGGGATCGGGATGATCATGGAGGCCTTTAACTCATACTACGGAAAAAGTTCTCATGCTGACTCAGTTGGGCTCTGATCCACCTTTGCTCTTTCTTAGCCTACCTCTGCCCTTTCAATAGAGCAAATTACTGCTGCCTTTCTGTTTGTCACTTCATCAATCGGCTCCTCACCATCCAAATTTAGAAACTGGTCAACGCACTTTTCCACTAGGACCTCCTTGTGCTCTAACTCCTGTAGTGACACTCCTACTCTTCTGTAACGACCCAGAATTTAGAATAGTGATCCTGGATGTCACCTCCATGTCAGGCGCAATCTCTACTCCCTTCTCAATACATAGAGTAGTGACCAAACTAGTAAAAGGTAAAGATGGATTCTTTTCATCCACAACTCCCTTCATTATCTCATGAAAAATAAAGGTCAGTAGTTCAATAAAAGACCAATGTCCATTGATGATACACAAATTGATTTTGCACACCACCTGTCAAGTATCAGTAGTAAATGCAGTAATTAAAGTAGAGAGAAGATAAGAATTATAGTAGTTCGGTCAAGGTGACATACGCCCACTTTTGAATGGCTAGGGTCGTTGGGTACTTTATTAGCTCAAATATGTAGGGAGAGCAGAGAGTACAAGCTTAGAGAGGAAGATGATGTATGTGCTCAGTTAAGTGTCATCTGCCCCTTAGTGTTGGTGGGACTTACAATTTATAGTTGCCCCCTAATAGATTGGGGCGACTTCCTAGTAACTAGATAGCTATTGTGGTGGAGCTCATGACTTCTTCTCAATGGGTGAGGTGGTTGAGGTGCTCTTCATGAGACTCGGTCAAAGATGAGGAGATGATTGACTCTTTTCAAGACGACGAGGGTGAGGCTCCTAAATACTCTCTTGATGACGTAGCCAAGCTATGTAGCTCCCTAATGAGCTTGACTGGACTTAGATGACGTTGGGCTTGGTGGGTCTTTATAAGATTGAGCTTTCCACATGAATTTGGCCATTTCGGCTTGACCCATCACCCATAGCAAATAGTAGTCTAGCCATCTCGGGGTACACATGATTGTTCCTACATAGTGGAATCAAATTAGATACTAAAATCAAATTCGGTATCTTGTACTTGTTAGTCAATTTCCCTTGGGACAAATATTGAACATCCCTAACCTAATCAACTTGGGGTCACTCAACTCATTTGCCACTACCTTACATCCAATAATGCTAGGAATCGAGGGTCTGCCACCTTGCTATGAGTCAATTTCCTAACCCGGGCAATCAATGTAGTGTCAACCCAAAAATTATTCCCCTTCACAAAGGTCTCAAATGTCCTCTTACCCCCCCTTAGAGCATTGCAATAAAATTCACGAACAAGCATTTTCACACCACGAAAAGTACGTGTCATAAAAAAAATCCCATTTTCTAGTATAAATAATGGGGCTCACCCTGAGATTATCAAAACTATCTAGATCCACTTTTTGCTCAATAGCTAAGGGTTTTGCAAAATAAAATTGAGTGAACCTATCATTGTTTTCCACATCTGGAAAATGATGTTGATTGAATGTCCGGGGTGAATCCTCTTCTTGTTGTGCTCTAGGTGGTGGCACTGGTGGTGGTGGTACATGTGTGGACGTCCTAGGACTTTTTGAAGTAGATGCCTTGGGTGGATCCATTAAGAGATTTTATGTCAAAACACAGGAATCCAATCTATGAAAGAGTGGAACAACAAGAAAAACAATAACCATCTAGATCAAGGAGAAAGAATAAGTAAGAAGGTTGAATTTTGAGGAGAAATTGAGGTGGAAAGTGAGGATTTTCGAAGAAGATGAGGGGTTTTTCAGAGAGAGAGGGAAGTTTTGAAATCTAAAAGGCGAACCATCTTTTTGAAGACTAGCATGCATGTTTGGAAACGTGTTTCCAAGCATAAACTGTTCGTAAGACACAATTCTAAGTTTTTAAGACACCCATCCAGATGCGTGATCTTGACTGTTCGGAAGCATTGAATATTTCTGGGAACCGTTCAAACTAAGTTTTTAAGACACCGATCAGATGCGAGGTTTTACAGTCCAGATGCACCAAAACTTCTTAAAATCACCTAAATCCTATAGAAGTTGTGTCCAGACGCGACTCTTAACTATTCAGATGCTTGTAACTTACTAGAAGGAGCGTCCGAATGGGGAAATTGGCGTCTTCACGTCCTTGTTTTTTTTTGTCCCAATTTTAATTTGAGTCCAAAAATACTTAAACATTAATTTCTACTCAAGAAATTATCTTTAAAAACATTCTCATTCTTGGTGTTTTCAATTTCCACTACCTCATAAGAGAAAACTTCTTTGACAATAAAGGGGCGAACCATCTAGATCTAAGCTTTCTGGAAAACAAGTGTAATCTAGAATTATATAACAAAACTTTTTTTGAAGGATTGCAATTTTCGTAGAGAACTACTTTCGTCTAAACTAAAATTAAACATTTTAATGGCCTAGTAAGCCTTATGCTCTAACTCTATGGGCAAGTGACAAGTCTTTACATAACAAGCCTATATGGAGGCATGACAAGTGGGTTTTGCAAGTTGCAAGTGATACGATATGCCCATAGTGCATCGGTTAGCCTTAGGGACCAATCCTTGCGATCAGAGTTAATCGTTTTCTCAAAAATTTGTTTAACCTCCCGATTGACAAGTTTTTGTTGTCCACTCGTTTGTGGGTGATAGAGGGTTACTACTTTATGTGTATCACCATTATGGGCCTGTTACAAAAGTGTAATCCCTCATCACTAATAATGGCTTAAGGTATACCAAATCTTGACAAAATATTTTCTTTTAAAATTTTCAGAATGGTTTTGTGATCATTATTTTTACAAGGTATAGCCTCAACTCATTTAGAGACATAATCTACTGTCACTAAAATGTATAAATATCCAAAAGATGTAGGGAATGGATCCATGAAATCCAAACCCCAATAGTAAAAAATCTCAATTATCAAAATATAATTATGGGCATCATTTTCGTATGGGTTATCCCTCCAAGTTTTTGACATCGTTAATAAGCTTTACAAAAATTATGAACATTTTTAAAAAGTATTGGCCAATAAAATCCACTTTGTAAATTTTTTGCTTAAGTTTTTTTAGTAGCAAAATGGCTCCCACATGCCTCAGAATGACAAAAAACTCACCACCGAGTACACATCTTCTATAGATCTGATTAGGGTAGTATTTAAATAGGTAGAGATAATCCCAAATGAAGCTCCTAACCTCAAAGAAAAAGTTTCCTTTTGTATCGTGCACTCCAATCCGATGAAATCTCACATGTAAAAAGAAAAATCACAATGTTGGCCAACTAAGGCAACTTGAAAATAGATAATAGTTGTTCATTCGGGAATGTATACTTGATCGACATTGGCTCCACGGGCATATCACTAACAAGCCTAGATAAGTGGTTTGCAAATTCATTCTCTACTCTTTTCTTATGCTTATTTGTTATGTCAAATTCTTTGAGTTAGAGGATCCACCTAAGAAACCTTGGTTTGACATCCTTCTTAGTTAGCTGGTACATGGAAGTTGCATGGATTGTAAAGATGACAATAGGTGATCCCACAAGGCATGACCTAAACTTATCAAAGGCAAATACCATTACTAATAGTTCATTTTCTATGGTGGAATAATTCATCTGTGCATTATTCAAGGTCCTACTAGCATAGTATATAACATGTGACTTCTTATCTTTTTGTTGGCCTAGCATAATCTCTACTGCATAATCACTGGAATCACACAAAATTTTGAAGGGAAGACTCTAATTTGGGTGTTGCATTGTGGGAGCAGTAGTGAGCATGCCTTTTAGCCTTTGAAAGCTTCTTGGAAAACCTCAGTCCTCTCAAAAGGGGTGTTTTTTCCTAGAAGGTTGCAAAAGGGTCTAGATATGGAACTAAAGTATTCAATAAACCTCCTATAGAAACCAACATGTCCAAAGAAAGATCTAAAACCCTTAATAGTCTTTGGGATAACAAATTGAAAATTAATTCAATTTTGGCTTTATCCACTTGGATTCCTTATGAGGAGACAATGTCACCTAGGACAATTCACTTCTAAACCATGAAGTGACACTTCTCCCAGTTGTGCACTAGGTTTTTCTCTTCACACATAATGAAAATTTTTTCTAAGTTCGACAAACAATCACCAAAAGAATCTCAAAGAATAAAGAAATCACCCATAAATACCTCAAGGAAATGCTCAACCATATTGCTGAAAATACTAAGCATGCACCTTTGAAAGGTAGCGGGTGCATTGGAAAGTCTAAAAGACATCATTTGATACATAAAGGTGCCAAAGAGAAAAGTGAATATGTTTTTCTCTTGGTCCTCTAAAGCAATCTCTATTTGGTTATAGCCTAAATATCTTTTCTAAGATTTAGTCCATGAAGAGCAAGGGGAAGTGATCCTTCCTAGTTTCAACATTTAGTTTTATGTAGTCTATGCACATTTTCCAACTAGTTACGATTCTAGTTGGCACTCAGTAATTATTGTTGTTAGACACTACAATCACTCCTAATTTCTTAGGGGCAACTTGGGTTGGACTCACCTATTTACTATCATCTATAAGGTAGATGATTCTTTCATCCAATAGTTTCAACACTTCATTTCTTAAAACATCTTTCATGTTAGTGTTGAGTCTTATTTGCATCTCCTTAGACGGTTTTACATTGTCTGCTAAGTAAATTTTGCGTGTGCACACTAAGGAACTAATTCCCTTGATATTTGCAATAGTCCAACCTACAACATCCTTGTGCTCTATAAGGATTTTAAGCAAATTAACTTCTTTGGATGAACACAGATGTGAAGAGATAATCATCAGAAAAGTATATACTTGGTCCATAAAAGCATACAATAGGTAATGGTTTCAACTCTAACTTTGGTGCTTGAGAACTAAATGGCAGTGGCAAATTGTTTCTTGGCGGAAGCCTCTCAAATTTTTGCTTCCATTCACTAACTTCATTCACTTGTGAAGAATTTAAAATAGAAGTTAGTTCATTTATTTCAATCTTCTCTTCACCAAAATTTAAGGATGAGTAATCAAGAAAGCAAACTTCAAGTGGATCAGAACAACATGAGCTGAATTGATCTTGTATAATAGACTCTATCTAGTTCACCTCATGCAATTCATCATCATCCCTTGGTTATTTTCAAATATTAAAGATATTCAATTCCAAAGTCATGTTATGAAAAGAAAGTTTCATAACTCAATTCCTATAGTTTATCAAAGTGTAGCAAGGTATAGACAGCCTAATATGGATGGAATCTGAGTGCTAGCATTCAAAAAAATAAAAATGTGTGTCCAAGATAATAAAGTCAACAAGAAAATAAAAATTATCTACTTAGACTAGCACGTGCACCACCACTCATCTCGGTATTTTCACAGATAGATCAACAAGTTGAAGTGTTATTGAAGTGGGCTTCAACTCACCAAGACCCAAATGCTCATACATCGAGTAGGGTAACATATTAACATTGACTTCCAAATCAAGTAAAGCTTCAATTTTAAATCTACTAATTACACAAGAAATAGAAATAGTGGGGCATTCAGGGTCTTTATATTTTGGTGGTGTGTTATTTTGAATAATTGCATTCACTTGCTCAGTTAAAAATTTCTTCTTTTGCACATTAAGCTTACACTTGATAGTATAGAAATCTTTGAAAATTTTAGCATAAGAAGGTGTTTGTTTGATTGCATCTAACAAAGATATGTTGATTTTAACTTGCATTAAGATTTCTAAAAACAAATTGGGTTTTGATGGGGATTGTAACCGTTGGGGAAAAGGAGTAGGAATGGGGCATCTCATAGCCTCACTCACCTTGGTCTTATCAAGTCCGTCACTTTCCTCTGAATTGGGTAATTCCTCGAGATGTGAAGCTTTCACAAGAATAGTTTTATTCACAAATTTTCCACTTCGAAGGGTTGTGATGGCCTTGACTTGCTCGTGTGGAGTGTTAAATGATGTAGCCAGAAACTTACCTTTCTCTTGATGGCACGGTGCAATTTTCAATTTAGTGAAGCTATTTCTAATGTCATTTAAAGCTTGTGGGTTTGATTGTTAGTGGTGGTTTGACTTTGCACGAATTGCGGAAGGGATATAATAGCATCCTCAAGATTCTTCTTTGGGGGTGGAGTGTAGAGAACAAAATTAGAAAGGCATTGAGGAGGTGGCCATTGAGCAGCATTATTGTTCTTCCAACAAAAATTGGGATAATTTTTCCATCCCTGATTATAGGTTTCTAAATAGGGGGATGTAGAAGGCTTACTAAAATTGTTCATATCATTAGGTTGAGCGTGTAAGATTTCCTTAAAAGTTGGGATTGTAGGACATTCCTGTGTGGAATGTTATTGAGTCTCATAGATGCTACAAACCTTATCCTGAGGGACAACCTTAACTTCATTGTTTTTCCTAAGTTTCATAGCCTCGATTTTTGGGTTCATTGCGACAATTCGAGCACCTAAGTTAACATATTCCCTAAGTTGGAATTTACCTCCTCCTGATGAAGCACTTGAAGTTTTATTTTTAGAAGAATTCTCAGGGGATGTGGTATCCTATGATTGAGCACTTTCTACAAGATAATCAAAATAATCAAATGCTTCATCCAGTTCCTTACCCACAAGTTGTTTGTTACACATCTTCTTAAACAAACTAGCGCATTTGGGCATATAAATCCTCATAAAAAAAACTAATGATACGTCATCTCTCATAACCATGATGTGGGCAAGATTCAAATAAGTTTTTAAACCATTCCCATTATAGATAAAAAAGTCTAATTTTCCTTTTGTGCAAAATTCATAATTTTTCTTTTCAAAGCATTGGTGCTGTGTATGGGGGATTCTTTTTTTCAAAAATTATGTTTGCATCTCTTGCCATGTGCCTATAGACCTAGGTCTTACTGAATTCAGCCAAGTCTTGGCTTTATCCTTAAGTGAAAAAGGAAAAAACTTCAACCTAACTGTATTCTCACTTACAATCTGGTCATGGAAAGTAGCACATACTTCATGAGGTAGGGATTTTCTGAATCTAGGTCATGAAATTTGGGAAGCAATGCAATCATGCTTGTAAAATTCGTAGCTTGTAAAGGAATGTTGGGTTCTTTTTTGTGGAGTCTAGTTTCCGTGTTGATCCGGATGATGACCCGACCTGAAATAATGTTGCGTGGTTTTTTAATGAGAAATTTTTTGAGGCTTGGTCCATGGAGCGAAGGCTTGGGCCAATAGGCCCAAGCCGTAGCGCTCATGGACAAGTGTCGTGGGGGTTCGGGGGCAATGCTCCCGAGGAAAATTTTTTGGGCCTGCTTTGTGGCCCGGTGCACATGACATATAAAAAACCGTTGTTGGTGATTAGGGTTGGGTAGTTTTGTAGCCGCTCTTGTAACTCTCCCTCTCAATAGTGAAATCCCTGCAGCTTCGTGGACGTAGGCAAATTGTCGAACCACGTAAAAATCTTTGTGTCTTGTTCTTTCTTGCTTCTCATTGATTTATGTTCTTGATTTGTTCTTCGATTGTGTGTGTTTATTTGTGGGTTTAAGTGAGTCTAATTCCTAACAGGAAAGATATTGCAGGAGGCTGCAACGTGACGTGCACGTTTTAGGTATTTGTGAAAAGTCATATCAGGATGGTTCTCATTCTCATTATTATCCTTATTCTCATCACGATTAATCCTCTTGTCATTAGCCATTGTGGTGTGTGTGAGAGAGTATACAGAGGAATCAAATAAATTACCGAATACAAATTCTAAATCCTCTCTAATTAAACGACCACTTGGCTCATGGAGCAAAGAGCTCATATGAAGAAAATAAAAAGAAAGTGGTAAAAGTAAAACAATAAATCAAACGACAATAAAATAAAGGTGGAATGAAGTTATCGGATCTTTGACAAATCTTAAATGTAGCAAACCTCAATAGTTGATGGTAGATTATTTGTCTTCAAACAAATTCCTAGTAACGACGCTACAAACTTGCTACAACTTTAGAATAGTTCACCTAAGCATAGTGTGTCGCGAAGTAATATAATCTCGGAAGGCCGAGGTTGTACCACAGGAAATTGGTGAAAAACTCATTACACAAAGAAAATTAAAATAATATTTTTTTTGAACGTAGTTTGATAAAATTGAATTTAGAAAATAATAAATTTAGGATTTTAAAACAATGGTTTGAAATATTAAAGCATCAGAGATCCCCTTCCAATTCCACACGATATTTACTTTGATCTTATTTTTGAACTCAATCAAGAATTAGCTGAATAGTGATTTTAATTGGAAGATTTAATAGTGATAATATAGAAAAAAAATCCACAAGTATAATTAACAAATTATTCAAATAAAAATTAGATTTAGATTGTAGATCTCAAGAATTCACTGTGCCCGGAGTCGATGATGAATCATAATCCCTAAGAAAGAAACTTGTTTTAATCATAAATAATCAAATCAATTATTTTATATGAAGATTCTAATTAATTAATTCAAACAAGAAAATTCAGTTATTTGACTTGCATAGAATTCCAAACATTCAATATACATGGCACAATGAAACAAAATATTTTACAGAGCAAAAAACTTTAATAAATGACTTGAATCAATTGAAAGGAATAATCATGCATTAAAGAACAATGGATCAAAAATAAATATCATGTATTGTTGGAAGAATCACCCATAGCTTTAGTTGGGGATTTAGCAATCCATAAAATAAGAACAACAACAAAAACTAGGGAAAAGAGAGGCTAAAGGTAAGATCCCTCCAATTAAGGTTTAGAAGTATTTATATTTGGATTAGGAAGCAAAAAACTAATTACATTCAAAAACTAATTTTGCCAAATCTAGCTATTGCGTCCGAAAGTGCATTTTCATGCGTTCGGATGTGTTAATCCTCTGTCCGAACACACCATAGCTTTTACAAATCTCATCTAGGCGTCCCTCTTAACTTTCTGGACATGTCTAACTTGTAATACCCCAATACAGGTATGTGTTTGGAATTTTTTTTATATAAATAAATAGAAAGAGAGGAAGTTGTTTAAAATAAAATAAAATAGAATAGAATAAAATTAGTTGTACGCTAATATGTTATGATTAAAATTGTAATTATCATAAATTAGAGGGGCTAAAGTGGCATAACTATTTTGTCTTATAAGTAAATGATATGCCCTAGGTTACCTTAGTTTTGTTGGGCTGGAAGAAAAAGAGTGGAGGGCGGCAGAAAGAGAGAAAGAGAGAGGGGGAAGGAAAGAGGATAAACAAAAAAAAAGGTGGAATCCATTAAAGGTATGAGTTGATTAATTGTCTTATGAGTTTTATATCTTTATTTAATTCAATGGTGTAGGGCTTATAATATCGGGATATATATATATATATATATACATATGTTCATGTTGAAGAATGAGAATGAATGTATAAATGAGTTTTATTGGAAGTTGGTGATTTAAGTATTTTTGAGACATAATATAGATTTATTGTTTTGAGGCCTTTAAAGGATTTATTTAATGTCTTACAAATCAAAAAGAAAACAAAGAGGAATGAGGTGGTTGCAGAACATGTTCCGTAGGTTGAAGAAGGTGGTATTTTGAAAATTATGGAAACGTCCCCTTTAGTTGCAAAGAGTTTTATTTTAATCCATATATTCTTCTAAACTTAATTTTAACCATTTTTTTTACTTAGTAAGTTGGAAGAATAGAATTTTTGAAAATTTATGGCAGTCCCAAAAACAGAGAATTCTTTTTTCAAAAAAATTATACTTTGACCCAAAAGTTTCAAAAATTATGATTTGACCCTAAAACTTTAGAAACTTTTTTCTAAACAGTCCAGAATACTTTCATACACAATTACCTAATATTAGAAAGGATATTTATATGTAAAATATATATTAAGTGATTATCAATGGGTAGGAAGTATAAAAATTAAATATAAAATCGCAAAACGCCGAAATTAGGAATAGAGATTGATTGTTATATGTTATTTTGGATTAGATGGGGATTGCATTGAGGTTGAGAGAGAGAGCTTTGAATTGGAGTTTGGAAATCAAGGTGAGTAGTTTGCTACTTCTTTTGGGAGAATTTTCTATATTCAATGTGTGGGTGTGTGTGGATTTTTCATATATATGATATATGTTGATGTTTGGGGTTTACAATTAAATATTTTGTAATTATGAACTATTATACATGTGAATTTTGGAAAATTTGTGAGAGGAGTTATATCATTGTTTTTTTTATGAAAGGAAAATTTTGTGTGTGTTGAGACTAAAACGACAGTTTTGGTGTGTGTGTGTTGCAATCATGTTTATGAGATGGGGACTAGGTTACTAGGTCTAAATGGTAACAAGATTGTTTACCGGCGTGGTCGGTATAGAAATGTGCATATAGGGGCCAATCATCAGGCTAGTGATAACAAGAGAAGGGACCAGTTACCAGGCTAGTGGTAATAAGAGATGGGGCTAGTTACCAGGCTAGTGGTAACAAACATGATTCGACAAGTGTATTTGGAACTGAGTGTGTGTATAAGTATTTTGGAAAATAAATATTTTTTTTTATTTATAAAGTTATTTGTGAAAATGAGTGGTGCTTTGGTTATAAATGTCTTGTAATTTATAAAGTTATTTGTGATTATAAAATTATTTGTTTAAATGATTATGTGGGAGGAGTTGGGGTACAACTTTTTGTACTTATGTATGTATCAAATTTATTTTCATATATAAACTGTAGGATGTATTTTCACATCTCATTAGAAGTGGTTGCTATTCACAGGCCATTGTGCTCACCCAAACATATAACATTTTTCAGGAGAGGATCAGGGTGAGCAGTAAGTCTGCGGATATAGAAGGGATTAGAGAACTTGAAGATTTATTTTATCGGAGGTCATTGGGAATAAATGTCTTCTATAGTTTTTGAGACAAATTATTCAATTGTTTTGAGAATAATATTGTTTTTACTTAGAGTAGTGAACCTTATGGTTAATTATTATTTTACATGAGTTTAATAATGATGTTAGTGATGTTTAGTTTATTCATATGGTATTCATTAGATCGATGGAATGAATCACTTTGTTATTTGTCTTCCGCTGTATTTTGCATTTATTATGCACATGGTTGTTGATTAAGGCCTTGGTGGCCGGTCCGCTGCCCACCCTATGTGATTCGGGGTGGGGGTGTGACATAACTCACTGGAAATGGTGTCTGGAAATGATAATCCACCTTTCGGATGCATGCCTCTTTTTAGCTTTTTTCTCTTTTCTTCATTCCAAGCATTCCAAACTTCATTTGATTTGCATATTTGTACCCTAATTCATCAACTTGATATATTTACCTGCAAAACGAGCAAACACTACAACAATAGGAATAAAACCTGAAATATACCAATCAAGCACAATTAGCTTCCAAATCACAAAGAATTTACCAACAAATAATGAGATAGTCATACATATTTCATAGCTAATCACTGTCCATGTGTCCTTCAGTGATAGGCATGCCCCCAAGCCTTCGATTTGCTCTTGACGTGAGGGAATTGAATGCTTTCTTTGCACTTTGCTTCCTGGGAGTCGTACAACCACGTTTTGCCGCCTTGTTTAAAAAAATTTGCATTAAATGTCCCACTTATGGTGAGGCTATAAACAATAGGGGATCATCAGTCATTGGGACCATTAGAACTCTTGGAGCCCCAAAATTCCTTGTGATCTCAAGCATTCTTCATCTCAGAAGATAAAGACCAAACCTGGTTTTTAGTTAGTACGTTTGATTCTTCATCTTCTTCATCAATTAACCTCTCTTTTTTACATTAGCATTTACACACTAATGGCTAGTGGTTGTCACTTTTTTAATGAATGAACCACTTCTTCTCAAGATATAACTACAGGCTTCCCAAATGTAAGAAAAATATTGCAGTGTAATAACTTGGATAAATCCAAGGTCGTCTCCACAGAGAATGAATGGAATTCGAATGGTGATATGCGTGTAAGTAAAAATATGAATCTTGTGATTTGTGGAAGAGATGAAAAATGGAATTTAATGTATCATAGTCAATAGAAAAACTATTGGCCAATCCTCATGAATCAACTCACTATAACCAAACATTTTGGCTCTCTATTTTTAGTCACTCGAAGTTGTATGCAAACACACTCGAACGGATGGTGTTCAACAAAAATCAAATCACACACTAGCATGTTCAGCATTTAGATTGTAAAAATCAGTTCTAAGCTTTACTTGTGCCAGATGGATTGTCGACAAGAAATCAAAGTATTCATTTAACAACTAATATTCAAAATTAGTTTTTTCCTCCCTAAAAAACATTTGCTTGATTATAACCCATTATAGAGTCATCACACTTGATTATGGATGAGAATAATCCATTGGATCGAAACGAAATTTAGCCAGAAACAAAACTCATAGCTCCGAAATTAGTAATAGTTAACATGGTAATCATATGAAAAGAACAACTAAGTTAAAGAGATTGTTCACACAACAAGTGCTTCACAATTTATAAGTGCAAATATCACAAGAACAAAACTTTGAATTACCCACAAGAGTTGTCTTCTCCGACCCTCGATGAAGCTTTGAAAATGGAAAGTAACAAAAACTATACTTTGGCTTAATGAAAAACATTACTAAAGAAATAGAGAGGAACCCCCTTCTAACAATACATCTCCCTGTTTATACCCCTATTGCCCCTTCTCATTGGTCATTGTGTGTGGTCCAGATGGTGGATACATTGCCAAAGAAGCTTCGTCCGCTCAGCTTGGCCAATGGAAAACCTTACTTGAAGTTTGGAAGATGAGATCATCCAATAAGAATGCTCGTCTAGAAGTTCTGAGCCGCCCCTCATAAGTTTTTAGTTAAGCCCCATTGACGAATGATATTGCAGAAAAGTTTCTGTGTAAACCGGCTTAGCATCAACTGGTTGAAAGTGATGTTCAACCGATTGATCGTCCTTCTTCATCTGGTTGGAATGCTTCAATGAACCGGTTGAACAACTCTCAGTACTTTGCTTTAGTCTTAGCTTTTCCTGATCAACCGATTGAAATGTGATGACCAATCGGTTGATGCACTCCCAGTATTTTACAACTTTTTCCAAATCCCTAATTAACCGGTTGAAATACGGTGATCAACTGGTTGAAGTACTCTCAGCATCTTCATTTCTCCTAATCAAGCATGACTGCAATCAATAATCGAACCAAAATTTGAGAGATATTATTAATTAAACGCATAAAATGAATGGTCTACTAAATGAAATATGCAATATTAAGTGCAAAACATACCCCCCTAACTTAAGCATTCCTAGTCCCTAGCAAACCCGAAATAAAAGGCATGTTTTTACCCATTCATCATATCATGCACAATTAGAAGCAATCACACAACAAACTAAATATAAGAAGAAATTTAAAAACACAAAATAAATCAAAGGATGTCCAATATATATAAATGCCAGAGAGTACAAAAACTCAAAATACAATAACCTTAGGATAATAATTGAAATCTTACTACCCTAGGTGTCATGGGATTAAATTTCTCACCGATTTTCTGCCTCGTGATGACACTAAGATCCCTCACTCAGTCTTAGCCAAACACACAAAGCACTCACAGAATACATACAATGAACAGATTAGGGACAGTAAGCAAAACACAAAGTACACAAGCTTTATAGGTCACAACCTAACCTTTTCTTTCTCAATAAAAGCCTAAGGAAAATACTTAGCCAGAGTCTGCTTACAAAAACATGCCCAACACTCTTTTGATACACTGCAGAACCCAACACCTATATTTATAGCAATATAGGATGGCGGTTACAAAGCCCAATCGCCTAGGCAACTGCATACAATTCAAATCCGTGCACATGTCTGCTGAGATTGGATGACAGATGAAGTTGCAACTAGTGGCTGACATAACCAGGAACTGCCTGCAACTTTCCTGCATGTTGTGTGCACATGCCAGAGCCTTCTCATGCTTTGCACCTGCCAACAACTACACAGAACTGCTATCATCTACAGGGCACATGCCATAACGTCCTCAAATATTTTGCATGTGCCTATCTTATGAGCCCTCAGCCTTTGATTTGTCCTGCATTCGTGCCTAGCCATGTCCAGCCCATGGCTTGATCTTCCAAGAAGAGTTGCCCCACAAATTAAGTCATTTGACCAACGTTTACTTGCAAACCTGCTTGTACCCACGTGCCCATGCATTGACTGCTACACTCAGCCGTGCATGGGGTTTTAATCCCACTGATTGCCTAAAGGGCTTGCTTCCTCAAGCGAAACCCAATCTGCCCAAACATGGGTGCCTTTGGGCGAGGCTGCCCCATGCCACAGCCGAGCCAGAACTAAGGGGGTAATAAACCACCCCCACTAGAAGAACTCGACGTCCTCATCGAGAGGTTGTCTTGATTCCTCATGAGCTGATCAGGATCACCATGCTTCTTCTTCCAATTAGCAGCCTTAACAAAGCTGCCATTTGACTCGTCAGACATCACTTGCTTAAAATGAGTACCTCTATGTGTAGCAGAACATCTGGTCCACTGTCTTGCCCCTCCATAGGTAAGAGAATGCTACTGTCCCAAAATCGCCAACGGATCAGGGACATGGGCTGGAAGCTTTGCACCATACTCCAGCTCGTTTTTGTGGTTACCACCACATCCAGGCAAAAAGTCCTGGGGGAGATTTGGAGGCAAAGTCTCAACACATTTCTCCATACAATCTGTCTCTAACCCGGGCATTTGAACCTTCTCAACATGTCTGTTCTCCACCAAGGCATAAAGATACGTTTTCTTGCCTACCTGCAACCCAATATCCATCTGCAAGGCGGACAGTACCCCTACTATCCGCTTGTAGTCTCTTTTGCTTTGATCTGCCACCTTCTTTGCAGGGACAAAGCATGCTACTCCCTAATTTGAGATCAACATTTCATTTATGTGTGGCATCAGTGCCACTTTGGCCTTTACAAAGAACTCATTTTCGAGGATAACATCAAAGTCGTCCAAGAGTAAACCTGTCATGTTCATGCGGCCTTCCCACAAACCAACTTTTAGGCTCACCTTTGCATTTCCATGCACTGGAACTGCTCTTGAATTGATAACCTTGATTTCAATTGAGCTCTTGTCCAATTGTAAGCCAAATGTCTCCATTTCTCTCGGCACAATGAAGTTATGGGTGGCACCCGTGTCTATCATCGCCAGAACTTCTTTCCCGTTCACCCAAGCCTGCACAAATATTAGACCTTTATGGGCATGCTGAATTTTTTCCAAAGACATTGTATTCAGCAACTACAGAGGATTACCCCGAGGGTTAAGATCATCGTCGATGTCATCTCCACTTTCAATGACAAGGCCTGTTAACTTCTCCCGTTTGGGACAGTTCTTGGCCTGATGAGGGCCACTACAAATAAAACAACCATAAAAACTCTTCTCTTTCTGGTTGTTGCCTGGACTTTTAGAATCACAACCATTTTTCTTTTTTTTCCAATCCGCTTTCTCTGTGTCTTTGGAAGTGCCAGACCAATCTTTCTTGTTGTCTCTTTCCCTCTTTTTCTTATTGAAAGGGCCTTGGCTGTTGCCAGTTTTGAAGTCAACCAGGCCATCCGCAACAGTGATGGTAGTAGGCAGATCTCGCACCCTCTGCCTACGCAACTCAGCCTGTGCCCAACCTTGCAAATCAGACATGAAATTAAAGAGTTTGTCCCCCTCGGACATGTTCTTGATATCCAACATCAAAGAACTAAAATCAGTCACATACTTACGCACGGGTCCAGTGTGCTTGAGTTTCTTGAGCGATTCCCTTGCAATCCACATTGTATTGCTAGGAAGGAACTAATCCTTCAGTTCCTTCTTCAGTGTCTCCCACGTCTCGATCTTTGCACGCCCAACAGATGCATCATCCACATTTCAGGTTCGTCACCACAATTTGGAGTCACCAGAGAGATACATATTGGTAATGGTCACTTTCTCCCCAACAAGTACATGAGCTGCCTTGAAATACTGCTCCATGTCCCGTAGAAAGTTCTCCAGTTCCTTAGCACTCTGAATCCCTCCAAAGGCCTTAGGTTTAGAGACCTTGATCTTGGAAGACGTCTCGCATACACCAGGGCGAGAGTTCATGGCCATCTTCACTAGGGTCAATTCATCCTTTAGATTCTTCAGATTGGTTTTGATAACGTCTGTGAAGGACATAATGTCCTCCATCATCGTTGCTAGCCACATAACTATCAAAGGCCATCTGCAAACCAACAATTTTAACAACGTGTTGCTACATCTGTACAGACACGTTGATTGCAACATCACTTTCAGGGGCGCTGAGAAAATCTTTGAGATAGGTCTTTCACATAGTTCAACAGCATTTCCACCATGGTTGCAAACGTGAAGCTCTGATACCAATTGTTATGGGGTTAAATTTCTCACCGAATTTCTGCCTTGTGATGGCACTGAGATCCCTTACTGAGTCTCACTCAAACACACAAAACGCTCACAAAATGCACATAATGAACAGATTAGGGACAGTAAGCAAAACACAACCACCCAAGCTTTATAGGCCACAACCCAACCTTTTCTTTCTCAATAAAAGCCTAAGGAAAACACCTAGCCAGGGTCTGCTTGCAAAAATGTGTCCAACACTCTGTTGATACATTGCAGAACCCAACACCTATAGTTATAAATATAGGATGGTGGTTACAAAGACCAACTGCCTAGGCAACTGCATATAATTCAAATTCGTCCACAAATCTGTTGAGATTGGATGGCAGAGGAAGTTGTAACTGGTGGCTGACACAGTCAGGAACTGCCTGCAACTTCCCTGCATGCTGTGTGCATATGCCAGAGCCTTCTTATGCTTTGCACCTGCCAGCAACTGTATAGAACTACTATCAACTACATAGAATTGCTACCATCTATAGGGCACATGCCATCACGTCCTCACATGTTGTGCATGTGCCTATCTCATGAGCCCTTAGCCTTTGATTTGTCCTGTATTCGTGCCTAGCCATGCCTAGCCCATGGCTTGATCTTCTAAGTAGTGTTGTCCCACAAATTAAGTCATCCGACCAATGTTTTCTTACAAACCTAATTGTGCCCACGTGCCCATGCATGGGGCTTTAATCCCACTGATTACCCAAAGGGCTTGCTTCCTCAAGCGAAACCCAATCTGGCCAAGCATAGGCAAGGCTGCCCCATGTCACTGCCGAGCCAAAAGTAAGGGGGTAACACTAGGCTATTGCAAAACCTAACTAGACTACTATCTAGGAACAACAAAACTAGACATTCCTAATAAAAGCTAAATAGACTAATTAGAAGCCTTCCCCCTGACTCGTACTTAGACTCATCTTCTTCTTCCTCATCAGAATCACTGCTGCCTAACTCATGCACATCTCCTTGACCTTGGTAAAAAAAAGCAGGAGGTAGCAGGTGGCGCTGAACTAGTAGGATGAGAGGTAGGTGGTGGTGGTGGAACGTCAAGATACGTCACACTAGGCAACAATGCCTCGAACATCATCCTATGAACCACAACTAAGAACTCTAACTCTCTTAGAATCCGTGACTGTGTCTCATGCATATCCATATGTCTGCCCTCCATTCTCTTCTCCAGCTTATCAAACCTCTATAGTAGTGTGACTTTCAAAGTAGCTGGAACAGTGGTAAATGAAGGAGTTACAGGTGCAGGAGTGGATGTTGGTTTATCTATACCAACTCGTGACATCATATCTCTCTTCTTCTCTAATCAACTACTAATTGGTCCCTTCTACAGAGGAGTCAAATGATCCTCACGTGCCTTCTTCATTCTGGCTTGGATACAAAATGTGTAATCATCCTCCCAAATGGCATATTCCTCCTAGGCTTAGTCTTTCCAATATGTAGTCTCTAATTATTCCCAACATAAACAATGCAATGTATATTTGTGACCCTCGCATGACCTCGTACAACAAGATAATCTTTCCTATAGGCAACCTCTTATTGAACCCCTTAGGCATAACATTATAATGCAAAATCTTACTCATGGTCTGATAATCGGCAGTCAAATTATCTACACTGAACTATTCATCAAACTGAGATGGGTAATTGTACCATCAGTTCTCAAATTGAGTTGGGACTCACATCTACCATCAGTTCTCTGTGGACATCTATTTTGAATGTTCTCAAATTTATTGTTTCCCTCAACCTACACAGATATCTCCTAACCAAATACCTACAGTCAACCAGATGATTTCCATAAATCCTACCACATGTATGTTTTCCCTTGATGGACTTAATCTAGAATGTTGAAGACCTCCCAATTAGAGAGGCATGTATCCTCCAATCACATCCAAGCCTGCACACCATAGTGATCCTTTTATTTTCATTCCTATTCCATTTCAAGTCATAACCACCTTGTATAATCCATTCTTTTAATGCTTCTCAGAAGATTTGTGGAGATTCAAACTTTATCCCAACTGTCAATTTTGGATTGTCCATGACTTTTTCTTCATCAAATGCAGGATACCCATCATTATCATTGTCATTTGAGTACCCTTTCTCCCATTCATTTTCAACATCTAAATACCATCTCGATACTTCAATATATGGTCCAGTTTGACCCTTACCAGACATATTTTCACATCAACAAGACCCAATTTCATCCTAGCAGGCCCAATTCATTTCCCAGTTGTCATATTTTCATATAAACTAAAACCAGCTTTACCCCTGGCAGCCACATTTTATGAACCAATAGCTTCATTCTATGAAACAATTTTCAAATCTAATGAACCAACAACTATATTATTTGAACCAACATTTGCATTTTTTGAACCAAACACATTTTCTAAACCACTAGTTATTTTTGAATTAGCAGCCACATTTTGACCTCTAGTTACCTACCCACAGTTTCAGTCTTAATAGCCACATTTTCACACCAAGCACCATTAAATATGTCTGCATCATAGGGTTTCTCCAACCTTTCTCTCATCTAGCTTGATTCATCACTACTACTAGAATGGTCTGAATCACCATTTACTGCTGCCCTAGGTTCAACTATCACTTCACCATTTGGAGACAACATCATTATTGGGTCTTCTCACCTCTTCACATATATAACAACAATAGGAAGACCTTTGTATACTATAATCATGTCCATGACTTCCTTATCAAAATTTATATTTATGAGCCAACTATTTAGGCCAAAACTAGGTAACCTGTACCACATTGAAACTGAGAAGGGCCTCTATGAACACGCATCTTCATATATACATCTTAATAAGATGGCAAGAGATAAGTTTGGATTGAGTTTACTCGGGAGAAGTGAAACCGGGAGCCTTGAAAGTTATTTTGGAAGAAAAGAGAAGTTCCAGCGGTAGGTGTTATACCGGTAGGAGGGCAGAAGAATGAAGGTTCTACCCGTAATAAGTTATTTCTACCGGTAGCTTGAGCTACAAAAGATTAGTACAGAGGTCTTATCAGTAGTTAGTACATGTTCTACTGGTAGAAGAACTCATAGAAGTTTACACCTTTTTTTCACCAGAGAAGTTCTACCGATAGTTGGAACATGTTTTACCGGTAGAAAAACTTACACTACTTTGTCAGAGGAAGTCCTACCAATAGGTAAAGGATGAGTTACAGATAGGAAAAGCCACAAAAATTTCAGAAATTTTATCAGAGCAAGTGCTACCAATAGGTAAAAGATGTGCTATCGATAGGTCATGATACAAAAGGAGTTGCTACTAGTAGGTCAAGGCAGATTTTCACGGGAAGCTCAATTAAAGATCATATCTTACCATGTCTTTTGGGGATTCTCAATCACTTAGAGAAGGAGATAATTTTGGGATGGATATATGTCAAAGATTTGAAAATTCTCCTTCTAAGCAGAATAAATAAAAGACCTTTTGGGGAATGCAGGTATCATGTTTAGGACTTTTTTTTAGTTTTTCCCTGTTTTGATGTTTAGAGAGTGTAAGGGTTATTTTCAGAGCTTTGATGATGTTCTTTATTTACAATTTATGTTATTCCATTTGTTCTAGCAATCTTACGTTCGGTTGTCTTCAGTATTCAAAGCTTTGTTATTTTAATACAAGCAATTACTTTTAAGTCAATCTTTGTTTTCATGAATTTAATCATATTCTCTTTAATTTCTTGTTTTATTTACATTACCATGAGTAAGTAGTCTTTCTCTGGATAATCCGAAGAAGGAATCCCAACTATGAATTAGGGTTATACTATATGCTAGGGTTTTAATGTCTATGTGATTGTTTGATTAAGTTTTATTTTTGTAAACCTATTTGGTTTGCATACTTCTCAATTACCCATATGCAATTGGTTTTGGTAAGGGTAATTAGTGGTGTTTTCTGTAACTTGTAGAGTACTGATTCTTTCATCATAAACTATCTCTCAATTACTCTTTTTTATTCTTTTTCAAGAGTTTAGTTGAAAATCATTCGTCTGTACTAGTTGGAATACGAAAGTAGATGAGTTATGGATTTAGAGTATAAATTATCCTTCATAAGTGGGATGAATTCTGAAGATTACCTAGTTTTCCAATTATTGAATTTCATTCTGATTCATAGCTTATCTCCAAACTCTCAAACTTCAAAAAGCTTTTTCTTTTTATTTTTTCATCACCTTGGATTCCAAATCTTTTCTTGAGGAAATGACCTTAGAATTTTTGTTCAAGTTACTACATGATATTATTCTTTTACACTTGGGAGCGCTCGCGAAAATACAACCCCTTTGGAGGGCAAGTAGTATATATGTGTTAGCCACCTGGTTTCAAACAACTAGATTATCCTAATCACATTTGCAGGTTACACAAGGGTATGCACGGTTTTCGAATCTATTACCAGTATACAACATTTTTTAAACATAATTATCAAAATACGGCACTTTTAAACTTATTTACCAAACTACGGTTCTTTTTAAGAGCGGATTCAATAATTCCGCTTTTATTAGAAAGAAGATTCAACAATCTCGATTTTAAACATAAACGTGGTCCAACATAATGAGTTGAACACGCTTTTTACGTGTTTCAACTGCTGTGAACAAATTCCTTATCTTCGCATCCAAACCCTCCATACTCATCCACCCCAGGGCAAACATATGAAGGAATGAATTCTCTCTGCAATGAAACCAAACTCCTCCCTCTCAAGCACCCTCCTCTTTTCTCTCCATACCCACCTCACAGAACTAAACTCTGTACACCCAACTGTCTTTCACACTCAAATCTTCGCCATCGAATTCTAAGTCACGCCAATGCCAAATCAAAGCCTACTTCTCTGATAATTCAGCATCGGCTGCGACGTATGAAATCAACATGGTAAGAACTAAATGGGTTTACCCCCACAAATTAGAGAGAATTTCATTGAAGAAAATGCAATTTTTATACTGTAAGGCCTTTCGGGTACGGGGATTGTATTGGCGTAAGAGAATTCGATTGGTTGCTTGTGTAATTTGGTTTCAGGGGATTCTAATTTGAAAGTTCTGGTGAACAGGGAAGGAGGGATTGAGATTTTGAAGAATTTTTGGGACTCGGCTCCGATTAACCGAAGTTTGGAGATGCCGGTTGAAATGTTAAGGATTTTAGTTGAGTGTCAATTAGTTGTTGGAATACTTGTTTTGAATGCAGTTTTGAGTAGGATTATTGGGGTTTTGAACTGTGGGGTTTTGGGTGTGAGAATTGCTGCCAAAATGGTGGCTTCTGGTGCTTATGTGTACTGAGAGAAACTTGTTGAGAAAAACCATAAAAATCGTGTTTTTTAAACACGTTTTCCACAAAAAAGTAAAGAGCGTGTTTTGCAAACACGCTTTTCTAATTGCCCAAAAAAATATTTTCCCCTAAAGGCGGGGTTGTGAATCCGATTTTTAATAAAAGCTAAATTATTGAATTCGCTTTTAAAAAGGACCGTAGTTTGGTAAATAAGTTTAAAAGTGCCGTATTTTGATAATTATGTTTAAAAAATGTTGTATATTGGTGATAGATTCCACGGTTTTCGCCAATCTCCAAGAGCCTAGTTCTCTAGGCTCACAGATACGTTGCAACACGTTGGTTTCAAGGGCTCTAAAGCAGACAACTCGATCTATGTCCTTCACAAAAATACGCTCACAGTCTACTTGCTGATTTATGTAGATGACATCATTGTTAATGGTTCAAACCACAAGGCAATCAATCAAATTATTCAGCAACTCAATCAAGACTTTCCAATTAAAGATCTCGGTGAACTCAGCTTTTTCCTAGGAATTAAAGCCTTGAAAACAGATGTGGGACTATTTCTAACTCAAAGCAAATATATTGTAGATCTACTTCAGCGGACTGATATCAACAAACCGAGGCCATCACCCACACCAATGTCCATGTCATGTCAATTGTCTACCATTGATGGTGCTTCATTCAAAAATATTTCCTTGTATCGCAATATAGTCGGTGGATTACAGTATCTTGCCCTCACATGGCTAGACATAGCTTACTTAGTTCACAAAGTAAGTAAATTTATGCACCAACTACTGATTCCACACTGGCAAATGGACCAAAAGAATACTAAGGTATTTAAAACACACTATCTCTCAAGGTCTTTTCATCAATTCTCATTCTTATCACATTATTCAAGCATTCCCGGATGCTGATTGGACTTGAGATTGAGATGACATACGTTCTATAGGAGCCTATCTAGTTTTTTATGGCCAAAATTTAGTCTCTTGGAGTTTCAAACTGTTAATGTTTATCAAAGAGAAAAGTATTCATTGAATCAGTAAATCAGGTCTGTATTACAACGAATTTATACTAGGGTAAAACATAGTAATATAAATGACTAATATACCCCTAATGCTAATATACTACTAATCTAACATTTCCCCTCAAACTCATGATGTAATAGCATTCAACATCAAGAGTTTGCCAAGGAGAAAACAAAAGTGTGCGATAGTGTGGGATTTAGTGAAGAAATCTGTCAATTGCATAGTTGAAGGAAGATATGGGAGAGAGATCGTGCCCAGCTGAAGATGATGGCGCACAAAGTGACAATCAATCTCTATATGTTTGGTGCGCTCATGAAACACCGAGTTGTGAGCAATCTGGATCGCATTGGTGTTATCACAATACATAGGAGTAAGAATAGTCAAGAAAATGCCAAGATCAGCAAGCAACCAACGCAACCAAACTATCTCTAATGTGGTAGATGTCATAGCACGATACTCAGCTTTGGCAGAAGAGCGAGCTCCAATAGTTTGTTTCTTGCTTTTTTAGGAAATATAAGAATTACCAAGAAAGATACAAAAATTAGTGATGGATTTGCGATCCATAGAGTCACCAGCGCAATCTGCATCAGAGTAAGCACGAAGCTCCAGAGACGAAGAAGAGGAAAATAATAAACTCTAATGTACCATACCCCGTAGATATCGAAGAATCCTAAGAACAGCAGACCAGTGAAGTGTGGTAGGAGCAACAACAAATTGACTAACCACATGAACCGCATATGTAATATTTGGACGAGTAACAATAAGATACACCAAGCTCCCAACAATAGTACATTATAAGATAGGATCAGGCAAGAGAGAACCATCAGAGGAAGTATAACGAACATTAAGCTCCAAGGGTGTGTTAACAGTTCAAGTATCTGATAAGCAAGCACGCTGAATAACATCTGTGGCATATTTTGACTGAGAAAGAAGATAACCCTTGGGGGAAGAAACAACCTCAATCCCTAAGAAATATCGAAGTGGACCTAAATCTTTCATCTCAAAAAGATCCTGTAATTGAGTTTTGAACAACTGAATTCCAATATTGTCATCACCTGTAATAATCATGTCATCCACATAAAGTAATAGAAGAATGAAACCAGAAGAAGTGGATCGAAGGAAGAGAGTAGAATCATGATCACTACCACAGAAGTCCAAGTCACATATGACTGAAGAAAATTTTACAAATCATGCCCTCGGGGCCTGTTTAAGACCATATAAAGCCTTGTGAAGTTTGCACACTTGACCAGGACTACAAGGCAGCCCAGGAGGAGTCATATATACCTCTTCAGACAAATCACCATGAAGAAAAGTATTTTTCACATCCATCTGGGATAGACTGCACTGATGAACAGCTGCCACAGCAATTACTGTGCGAATTGTGGTCATCTTAGCCACTGGAGCAAATGTCTCATCATAGTCAAGTTCATACTCTTGAGCAAAACCCTTGGCCACCAATCTAGCCTTGTACCTTTTCATAGAACTATCAGATTGGGTTTTGATTTTATAAACCCACTTACAACCAATGGGGCGTTTACCAGGAGGTAAATACACCAACTCCCAAGCTCGAGTCTTATGTAGCGTAGAAAGCTCCTCATCCATTGCCTTTTGCCAAAGAGGATCAAGTATAGCCTCCTTATAGGAGGTTGGTTCAGACAGAAAATCTATAGAAGTTAGAAAAGAACAAAAAACAGAGGAATAGCAAGAGTTGGACCAACCAAACCTGTCAGGACACTTCCGAGTGTGCTGAGGGTAACGGGGAGTGTGATCCACGATGTCAGAAATTGATTGAGAGCCAAGAGGTGCAGATGAAGGCACAACATCCGTGGAAGAGACAGTGGGAGCCCTACGAACATAAGTATGCACAATTGGGAGACGGGTAACAGACAAATCAGCCAAAGAAGGAGAAGAGGAGGAAGGAAGATCAGACAAAGTCATATCACCAACATAGGAATCAAGAGAAGCATTAGAGGGAAAGGGATCATGATAGATAAGATCAGATTTATGCAAAGACGAAAAACTAGATGGAATAGAGAAAAAAGGAATATGCTCCATAAAAATAACATGGCGAGAAACATAGAGTTTCTGTGTACTAGGATCATAACATCGAAATCCCTTTTGTCCCTCATCGTAGCCAAGAAAAAAAATTAAGACTGAACGAGCCGAGAGTTTTGTACGATTAACACTAGGTAGCAGAACAAAACATGTACATCTAAACACACGTAAGGAGAAATAGTCAGGTGTCTTACCACATAGTTTTTCAAAAGGTGAGACACTAGAATTAAGAATTGTGGGAATGCAATTAATCAGATGAACTGATGTAAGAATTGCTACTCTCCAAAAAGAGCTAGGGACACTGGATGATAACAACAGAGAACAAGCTGTGTCAATAATGTGACGATGTTTTCGTTCTGCCACTCCATTCTGAGTCGGTGTGTCAGTACAAGAAAACTGAAAAATAGTTCCATCAGATTTCAACAAATCACGAAAAGCACTAAAAGAATATTCTCCACCTTGATCACAGCGGAAACATTTGACGATAGAAGAATATTAAGTACGTATCATAACACGAAAAGTAGAGAAAATGGAAAAGAACTCAGACCTACGTGTCATTAGAAACACCCAACAATATCTGGTATGATCATCAATAAAAGACACATAATACCTAGACCCCCCTTTAGTAGCAATAGGAGCTGGTCCCTAAATATCAGAATGTACAAGATCAAAAGGTGCAAGGGAATGAGAATTACTTTTATTGAAAGGTAATGCAATAAATTTAGCCAACTTGTAGCCACTACAATCTAAAATTTCATGACACTCTAAACTACCCAAACTACTAGTAGAAGCTAAAAATTTTAAACGAGAATGAGAAACGTGACCTAAACGAGAATGCCATAAATAAAAACTAGACTATTTTGGACTTAATTGAAACGAAGATAAATCAACAGTAGGTGCAACAATTTCAGGGACATGAAGTTCATCCAACACATATAGCCCTCCATTTCTATGGCCTGTCCCAATCAGCTTCTGGGACCGTGGATCCTGCACAACATAACCAGTAGAAGAAAAATGAACTAAGAATCCTGAATCAAACAACTGACTAACAGATATTAAGTTTAAAGTAAGTTGAGGAATATAGTAGACATCAGGAAGTGTAAGATGGGAAGACACAATAGTTCCAACACCAGCCAACGACCTTTGGGTGCCATTGGCTGCAAGAACAGATATAGAGGGAGGAGAAATAATAGAAACAAATAAGGAAGAATTACTAGTTATATGATGGGTGGCTCCTGAGTTAGAGACCCAAGAAGTTCGAGGGATACCTGAAGGTCCTGTAGTAAATGAACCTGTGGAAGGAGAAACTGATAGGGCACCTGGTTGATGGAGGGAAAGAAGCATTTGTAACTGATCAGCTATCAGAGTCATGCTGAGAGCTGATGGAAGTATCTCATCCACTGGTGAAGTAGCTGCGGTTGTATGACGATCTTTGGGCCTAAATGGTTGCTATAAGGCCCCATTGGCATTCTTGTTCACCAATTTAGGACATTGAGCCTTCCAGTGACCCTTCTCACGACAAAAACTACACTCATCTGAAGCAGCTCGTCCCCGATATTTAGTCTGTGAATGAGGAGTCCCTCTGGGTGGTACATCCAGTACAGTCTGATTAGGCAATGGAAGGAGTCCCTTTCCAGAAAGAGTCTTAAGATGAACTTCTTCAGCCAGAAGCTCATTCGCTACTACATCAACTGTAGGAAGTGGGAGATGATGGAGAATAGAACCACGAAGGCCCTCAAAAATCATCTCTGAGTGCCATCAAAAACTATACCAATCTCTATTCCTCCCTAAAAGTACAATATACTATATGAGTGCTCAATTCAGCAGGCTCAATAAGTGCTAGCTGATCCCAAAATCCAGTCATAACCGAGTAGAACTCCAGTATGGTCTTATCAACCTGACGTGCAGCTCGAATTTCATGCTGAAGCTAATATCTCTTTGCAAAATTGGACTGAACAAACAACGTAGCTAAATAATCACAAATTTGTTTGGTTGTATCAAACTTAGCCAAATGCACACCAATGGTTTGATCAACTGAGTTGTTAATCCAAGTGATAATTTTGCATTGTTGACTTACCAAGTATTCTTTAATTCAACATATTTCTCGGTCTTCGAATTTGTTGGAGCTTGCAAATCACCACTAATATAACTCCACATCTCTTTACCCAACAGAAAATTCTTCATAACATAAGACCAATATACATAATTTTCCCCATTTAATCTGATACTAATAGCTTGAAGAAAATCTGAATGTTCACTTGCCATAATGTTACCATGAAGTCTCAGTAAAACAGCATGTCTTAGCAAAATAATATCCCAAGTAAAGCAGAAATCAACAATAAACTCGACCACCCAACAATAAAAATCAACAACCCAACAACAAAATAAATATCGATTGCTACCCAACAACACCCAACAACAAAATCAAGCACCCCAGCAACACCTGTCGACCACAAGAAACAAAAGCAAGAGCCGATCACAGTAGAAGCACAACATCAGTCGACCACAAGAAACAAAAACAAGAGCCGATCACAATAGAAGCAAGAAACAGTCAACCGATCACAAGTAATCCACAACACAGACCACAATCAGACTAGAGGGTAAGCAAGAAACCAGAGAGCAGTCGGTAGAAGCAAGAAACCAAAAAACCAGAGGCAGTCGGTGCACTGTGTGAAGTCAGCCCACTGTGAAGACAAGAAACCAGAGGGCAGAAAACTTACCAGATGAACTCCAAGCAAGAAAGGGAGCACACCAACGAGAAACCCATGAAGAATCGACCAAGATAGTGGTTCTGTTTGCGGACAATCGATTCACGTTGAGTTCACCAGATCATCTGTTCATGTTGCGGACAATCAACAATCGACGGGTTCATCTGGTCTTCTCTTTCTTCTAAACTTTGATCATGGTTTATTATTTGAGGTTATGATTAATGCTGTAATACCATGTTAATGTTTATCAAAGAGAAAAGTATTCATTGAATCAGTAAATTAGGTCTATATTACAACGAATTTATACTAGGGCAAAACATAGTAATATAAATGACTAATCTACCCCTAACGCTAATATACTACTAAACTAACACAAACAACAATAGACTGTTGCTCAAAGTAGGACTAAAGCTTTGATGGATAACCTCAAAGTAATAAAAGTTTGTCCAATACCGCTTTTAAGCTTTAATGGATAACCTCTTTGATCTTGGTGCACCTTTCCCACAAATTCCAAAGCTCTAGTGTGACAACATTGAAGCGACTATCTTTCATCTAATCATATATTCCATGCAAGAACCAAACATATTGAAATGAATTTTCATTATGTTCGAGGTCAGGTCATAGCACGAAAGTCGCAAGCATGTTTGTTATGAACAAAGACCACAAATAAATACTCGAAACGAAATAGAAAAATACAAAATACAAATTTACGTGGATTGGCTCGAAAGCCTAATCCACAACCAAAGAGCAACAACAAAGTTTCACTATCAACAAAGATAGTGTTGGGCAAAAATTTGAATATTTTGCTGAACATGACTTCACCCATATAACAAGGAATTATACGAGTTTTATTAAATGTAGGTTAGAGTAATTCTAGATAGTGTATACCTGTTAATTATAACCTCTTACTTCAAGAGAACACCCTTTGATTCTAACGAGAAATTATCACACGTTACCATTTATACAACAAGTGCATTTTATTTGTGATGGTGGCTAGACCTAGGTTAATTGCCTAGGTTGCTCTATGTACCCGTTATCGGGATCAAGCTGATTCGTAGTTTGGAGAGATTAAATTATTAATATTATTATTAGTTTTTATTGGGTAAAATCAACGGGTAAATGACTCATTGATTTTGAATGGACAAAATGTCCATTATGTTTGAAATGGGTAAATGACCCTTTGATTTAATATACGTGTAAGACCCATTTGATTTACAAGAATTTTTTTTGAAATTTATGACCGCGTTTAGTCTAACTAGGTTGCTTACGTATCCGAAAGTGAATCAAGTCAGACATAGTTCATGAAAAATAAGTTTGAATTTGAGTGGGGTTTTAAATGAGTGAATGACTCATTTAATTTGGAATTTTATTTGAGTTGAGTTGAAATGGGTAAATGACCCATTTTTCTTTTGTCTAAACTTGAGTTGTATTTAAAACGATTCTGACTTACGTGAATTTTAGGATTCACATAGGTTGTGACTTGATGGAATTAAATTGCATATAAAATTAGTGATTTTTTGTGAGTTACAAACTCAAAATTTTTTTAAGAGTCCAAGACTCTTTTCATAAAGACCGCTGAGGAGTTTTAAACCCCGAAAATTAGTAAAGAGTTAAACTCTTTAATTTAATTTCTACACTATTTAATTTATAGGAATTTGAAACTTCAAAAAAATAGTGAAGGATTTAAATGATCAAATTGTCACTTAAAAAAATCACAAACTCCATATCAATTTAACTGAGTTATAAACTCTTTAAGTTAAATTTTCTTGTCCACCAAAAATATTTTTATGGGCTGTACCAGTAGGTTTTGCCGAGAGAAATCAAAGGATTTATTAGAGTAAAAACTCTATTCTTTGCCGAAAAGAGTCAAAGAGTCCTTCACATGTTTCATGGGTGATTTGAGAGACTGGGTTGCAAGTGGGTTGCCAAGTGAGTGAATTTTACCAACTCTAAAAGTCATTTCAAGTTTAGAATATGTCTTATAAGAAGATAGTAGTAAGTCAGTTGTAGGTTTACGAATGACTTCTTTGAGACTTTCTTCTCTTTGGTAGCACTAAGGAATTTAAAGTTCCAGAATTTTATGCTTTGATTTTGGTACATTTTCTTTAGATAGACCAATAGGAGATTCTTTGAAAGAGTTTGAAACTCTAGCCAAGTTGAAGTGGGTCCAGTCAAGGCTTTTTAGATGCCATTTTTTTTATGTATAAGAAAGTTTGAATTATTGTCAAACCCTTATTTTACTAAGAAAACAGTATGCGACTTTGGAAAGAGTTCGACATACTGTTCATTTAGCAGTTTAATTGGTTTGTGAAGAACCCAAGACTTTTTCAGCGCCATCAAGATCTTAGAATTCTAGAGATTTTTGCACCGTAGCAATCTTTAAGAGTCGAAAACTCCTTAAATCACATCATGACCTTTTGTAAAGGAGAGTCGAAGACTAAATGAAATTTTGTTGAGGAATCAAACACTCCATATTTTTTTAGGAGTTAGAAACTTCAGAAACTCTATCAAATAGATTTTAGAAAAACCAAGACCAAAAAAAAAGTTTAAACTCTTGAGAGTGACTAAAAAAGGGAGTTTGAAAATCCATTTTTTTTTTTAAAAAAAGAATACTAGTCCTAGGCATAAAGTTTCAAAATTATAAGAGTCCAAGACTCTTTGTTTGATTCGGCCTCCGTGCTCGGTTTTCTTTCTTGTCTATCAGTGCTTGTTGCAATAGAAGAGATTAGTGACAAAACAAATGGAATGGGGAAGAGTTTGAAACTCCATTAAAGTCAAAGACTTGGTGCAAAAAAAAAAAAAAGAGCAAAATGTCCTCTAAAACTTATGAACATGTCAACTTGTATACATAATTTATATACTTTCTAATCAAAACCTTAAAGTTTCTAAAAAAAGCAAATACTAATACATTAAAAAAAATCAAAGAGAAGTCAAAATATTATAACTAATAGTTCGGTTATGTTGCCAAGGAACGCAAGGAACAAAGCAATATCATTGACCTAACACCATTCACTTTTCATTGTAAGTATCATCATAAACATGAAAAATTTTAGGTTCCATCAATTAATCAACTGAATATGGATTGATTATGCTATAGTATAATGAAATATGCCCCCTGGGGATAAGTGGACTTGGAACATAAAAGAAGTTGGCAGTTCATCACTTCTAAATTCTAATACATTCATGGTTTAATTCTATACTTGAACTAAAAGGAAATGACACCTTCTCTTAAATTTCCAACAACTCAATTTGCCTCCTAAGGTGCATTCACTTCAACTTATTCATTAACTTGTGACCGCCCGAGGATCTTGCAAGTTGCAAGATGTTGGAATATGTGGCTAAAATCCCTCGATATTAATTAAGCCATGGTTGGCAGTCAAATCCGAAATATGTAAAACCCTAATCCATGGGTTAAATATTGTATTATTCATGACATATATCATAGATGCATTTTTTGTCAAATTATTATATATTAATTAATTAAATTATAATGATATGCATGCATACATATATTGCATTGATATAATTGGATGTTTGGGTTTGATCTCTTCTAGTCAGTATGTGTGACTTGGCTAGAAGGACCCATCAAGTAGTGAAAGACTATTCAATCCTATTTGGAGTATAATTAGCCTATTTTGACTACACAGGGTTGAGGAAATATTGATGGAGTTGAGATAATATTGGGGAGTTGAGGATATTTTGTTGAATGATAAATGGCTAGCTGAATCCTCCCTTATAAATAAGGTTCTCTGCATACAGAGAGAACACACCAGAAAAATACCCACCTTGTGAGAAAATCCATTGAGGGAAAATCTCAACCCTATTGTATTCATATCAAAGAGAATTTTTGATTCTCAAAAGTTAGCTCCCCATTCATCAGATTTATCAAATTTTGTTCTATATTTTTCAACATTGGTATCCGAGCACAGTCGATCAAATCTGAATTTTGGGCTAACGTTCAAATTTCTGCTTCTAGGAAATCAAGAGAAATCCTTCGTTTATTATTTTTCTGTCAAGCTTTCTTTTCATCAGATTCTACAAGAAGACAAAGACCACCAATATATTTTGCTATCTTCTTTCTGGGTGGGATAGTCTGCCAAGCTTCAACACTTTGTACGAATTACAAAGCTATTCAAAAGCCCACTTTAATTTTCTTTGCTTGCTACTGGTGGCGTCTTCAACGTGTTTGTGACAAAAACAAATTGTCAATTCAACTACATCAAGAAAGAAGAACAACACTCTTGTCGCAAGACTACGTCATTAAAGTTGACCGTGAATATTACAAATTCAAGCAATTGGTGAAACAGTCCACTCGAAGCACTCTTGGAACCATACTTTGGTAACAAAATTAAATCGGATCATTTCTAACCAATTTTATCTAGTAATTTATTTTTCTATAATTTGTCAATATGGGGTCTAAGGCTGCTAGTGCAGAACTAAGTAAAACCAAGAGACTTAATGGTACAAATTATTCAACTTGAAAACGTAGGATCCGTCACATATTATTCCAAGATAAAGTTGAATATGTCATTGACATACCATACCCAAAAGAACCACCTCTTAGAGCTAGAGAAGCTGCTAGAAACACTTATGAAAGGTTTGTAGAGAATGACAAATTGGCTAAGTCAATCTTGCTCACTTTTATGGAACCCGATTTAGAAGTCATTTTTAGGAACATGAAACTGCTGAGTCTATGCTTGATGCTATAACACAAGCCTATAGTACTGCTTCTAACACATATATTCAACTTTTGATTAAAAAATATAATGACACTTTTATGAAAGATGATGAGTCTATTGTTTAACATGTCAATAAACTTGTGGTAATAGCAAAAAAGTTGGCATCTCTGGCAACCCAATTCCCGATAAAATGCAAGTTTCTATTGTTTTACATAGTCTTCCTAATTCATGGGAGTCCGTTGTGATTTCTTTAAATATGTCTGGCCAAGATTTAACAATAGCAAAACTACCTATGTTGCTAGGCATTGAGGCCAAGAGAAGGGCTAAAAAGAAAACTAGTAATGTCTCAAACCTAGTTTCTAGTTCCTCATCTTCCCAATTTGTCACGGGTGCTCCATCTAATAATGTGTCAACTACTCCATATTTTCTTAAGCCAAGACAAGACAAACATTTTAAAAGAAATAATAAGAAATATAACAAGTTTAAGAGACATAATAATTTTAAGGGAAAACAAATGGGTATTTGTTATAGTTGTGGGCAGCCCGGTCATTACAAAAGAATTTGCACACAAAAGAATAGTGGTCATAATTTTAAAGGATCAAGAGACATTGTGTGTGACTCTCTTGCTTGGTGAATTGATTCTGCCTTTTCTCGACATGTGGCTAAGACTAGAGAAAATTTCGTTGAAATAAAGGAGGTGAAAACCGTCGACCACAAGTTATATATGGGAAATAACACTTACTGTGATGTGCTTGAAATTGGCACTGTGAGAATTCGTTGCCCGGGCAAAATAGCCTCCTCTTTACTGATGTACTTTATGCACCTAATATGCGGCGCAATCTCTTATCTGTGCCACGTTTAGATGATAAGGGTTTTGAAGTCTGTTTTCGGTCTTCTAAAGTTTCTATTGGTAAACATGGT